>CAMOHE010048819.1:5008-19628 GCA_946598075.1 Artocarpus hirsutus | reverse complement strand
ACTTAAATAAAAACTCTCAAAATAAAATAAAAACATAAACAAATAAACAAACTACAGTTTAATATAGCACCTTAAATTTTAATAATATAAAACTGTCCTCATCATCATTTCAACCATCAACTGTAACGCCCCTAAGTGGGGGTTAACAGTTTTTATTAAATAAAATAAAGATTAGAAAATAAATATAAATCATCAAAGTAATTTGCCCGGGAGCTTAAATAAAAACTCTCAAATTAAAATAAAAACATAAACAAATAAATAAACCACAGTTTAATATAGCACCTTAAATTTTAATAATATACAAATGTCATCATCATCATTTCAACCCTCAACAAATCTTAATATAGTCATAGAAAATAACAATCGATGCTTACATTATCATGAAGATCATTCTTTGCATTCAAAGCAATCCCAACGTAATATAGCTATGTAGCTTTTCTAACTATTTTTCTTGTAGCCACCTCACACTTAGTGAGTCCTGAAAAGATGAACATATCAGGGAATGAGCGACAGCATGCTCAGTAGAGAAAATCATTACTCACCTTAAGGTTTTATTCTTACCACATTAAACCTGCATGGTTAGTTAGTTTTCATCATTATCCAAATTATGAGATTGATTATGATCATATTCCGTGGATACCATAGTTAATCATTACCAAGTTTCATACATATACATATATACAATATTTTCATTCATCATTATTCCTAGGTATCCACATTACATAAAGTATTACCCAACTTATCAAAACCCAAATAGGCGTGCTTGGCCACCCTCCAAACATTCCGAGGGTATTCCAGTGAGGGGACATCAAGCCCTGAGTCCTCACCAAGTCGATTCATGTACAGTGTGTTCTGGGACTTTTGACCCAAGAAAGCGTCATCACCTTCCCCATGTTTTAGCTTTTAGGGTAATCGTGCCCAAGGATGTAACCGCCGCCCTCTTCACGTCTCACCATTTCTCAATGTTTCACCATTATTTATAGAATCAATTTTTCTAACCATGCTTTCCAACTTATAACAACATATGTTAATTCATTATGTTCCTCGCTAATCAATACAGGGCGAGTTCATGTCATAGTTTTATATGTGATTCTCATATAATAGCAGTTCAACATAGATACATATATCTTGTGGTAAAACAATCGATTTTAATTCCATAAAAACCTTACAAAAGATGAGTAATAGAATCCCTACCTTCCAAGCTTCTCAACAATCTTTTAATCTCTGAATTTAATTAACGTAAGCTCCACACACCCTTGATCCTAAGGTGTGCATGAGGACAATTAAAACTAAAGCACAACATGTAACCACATCCATAAATGAATTAAGTGTAAATCTATAGATTTCAATCTCTAATAAGATTCATGAATTACTTAGGATGATTTTGGAAAAGTTGCAAGACATTCAGGGATTAGAAGGTGAGCAAAGTTGGGTTCACTATCTACAATTAGCACATGGGTTAATGGGTGGTTTACTTAAGGTAGACAGGTGGTATACTGCCACTGGTAGGTTTACTAGTTTCCAATCTGAGAATTGAAAAATTCGTAGAAAATAAAATATAACTCCGATTTAGGCTCATGATAGCTCGTTGGAAAGCTTAAGATGTCTACTTTTAAAATATGTAAACCAATTTATAAAATTCATTTTTATCTAATTCCAAAATTTCAAGAAAGAGTTACTGTTCATAAAGATAATACAAGGTTTATGAAATATTAAGTTTTTCTTTAACTCAAAGCATATTATCCTCGTTCAAAGTCTCAAAATCATTCAAAAATATGCAGCATGTGTTATATAATCATAATAAACATATTCTCATGAGTTTTATACCAAAATCATTATCAAACCATATCTCTAGCCTTTCTTGCAAATAATAAGGAAAACATGCTTAAGTTTGCTTTTCAAGCTTAAAACCTTAAAACATCAATCTTAAAGTTATGAAAACCGGTTTTAAACATTTCTAGCATGTTTGTAATATTGTTCATAAATGTTTAAATATGCATGTTAACCTAATTAGAAATTTGTATGGAGAAAACATATACTAAAACCAAGTTTGAATTAAAGAAAACCTACCTCAAAATTTCTTTAAAAAACACCAAAGTTTGGGTTAAAAATCAAGCTTGAATTGACTCCAAAATGGCTTCAAACGTGGCTAAAAATTATAGTTGTCGTGGTTGCAAAGAGAGCTTTTATGCCTTGTGTCTTTAGTTAGAAATTGAAGTGAGAAAGGAGAGAATGAGAAACTAGAGAAGAAAGTGGTGATGGTTGAATAGATAGGTATCAAAATAATTGAGGAGCGAGAGAGAATTAAATGAGCATTAAAAGAAAATATTATTATGTCTCCCATGGAGACTTTTAGCAAATAATGTTAACATAATTAAGGGGGCAAATGGGACAAGTTGTGGAAGAAGATAAGGGAAGCATTAAAAAGGTGGTTAAGAAAATATATCGATGTCTTCTGGTAGTTGAGGTGAATTAATTCTATGTCTCCAAATGATAAGGATGCTATTTAATTGAGCATTAATGTAGTGGGACAAGATTGGTAGAAGCAAGTAATAGGTAGGTTTTAAATATTTACTACGGAGACTTAGTAAAAATACTAAAGTGACATTTTATTCATATGATTTTACAAAAGTTATACCTGTTAAAATAACGGGTGTTTCAGAGTTAAAGCTTGATTTTTAATCTGAGCTTTGATGCTTTTCATAGGAGTTTTGAAGTAGGTTTTCTTTAATACAAACTTGGTTTTTAGTATGTGTTTTCTCCATGTTTAAGACATGATTTTTGTGTTCAAAGTCCATGCAAATTTCTAGTTGTGTTAACATGCATATTTGGGCATTTATGAACAAAAGCTTGAGTCTTGAGTTAGAACCCACAACCAACCTTTATTTTGATTTGACAACAATGTTAAAAACATGTTAGGAATGATTAGAACTAGTTTCCATAGATTTATGGTTGATGTTTTTAAAGTTTTGAGCTTGAAGAGCAAATTTAAGCATGTTTTCATCATTATTTACAAGAAAGGCTAGAGATATGGTTTGATGATGATTTTAGTATAAAACTCATGAGAATATGTTTATTGTGATTATATAATGTATGCTACATATTTTGGAATGGTTTTGAGATTTTGAACAAGGATAATATGTTTTGGGTTAAAGAAAAACTTGATATTCCATAAACTTTATAATACCTCTATAGGCAGTGGCTCTTTCTTGAAATTCTGGGATTAAATAAAAATAAATTTTGTAAATTGGTTTGCATATTTAAAAAGTAGATATCCTAAGCTTTCCAACGAGCTATCATGAGCCTAAATCGGAGTTATATTTTATTTTCTATGAATTTTTTAATTTTCATATTGGAAACTAGTAAACCTGCGAGTGACAAAACTAGTGAACCTACCCATTTTGCAAAAGTATACTGCCAGTTTGTCATGATATACAAGTTGTTAACCTAAACTAAGAACCCAACTTTGCTCACCTCTTAACCCCTTAATGTCTTGCAACCTTTCCAATACTATCCTAAGTGATTTATAAATCTTATTAGAGACTAAAATATATCGATTATTTGTATATATTTTATATTGTGTTTAAGATAAAAGTTGTTTACTTTGGTATTCAAAACGAAATTTGCAAAAAAACTTTAATAGCATTCTAGTAAGATGGATTTACACATGATTCATTTATAAATATGGTTGTATGTCGTGCTTTAATTTTAGTTGTCCTTATACATGCCTTAGGATCAAGGGAATATAGAGCTAACATTGATTGATTTCGAGATTAAAAGATTGTTGATAAGCTTGGAAGGTAGGGATTCTATTATTCATCTTTTGTGAGGTTTTTGATAAATTAAAATTTGGTTGTTTTACATTGTAAGATATGTATATGATATTTTGAAAGTATATGATTCTACCTATAACACAATGAAGTGAAACTCGTCCTGTATTATACAGCGAGAAACATAATGATTTGACACATATTGTTGTAAATTGAGAAGCATGGTTAGAAAAACAAACTCTATAAATAATAATTGATTATAGAGGAAAGGTGAGATATGAAGAAGGCAGTGGTTATGTCTTGGACATAAATACCCTAAAAGGTAAAATAGGAGGAGGCGACGGCGCTCCTTTGGGTTGAAAGTCCCATAACGCACTTATAGGAATTGACTTGGTGAGGACTCGGGCTTGATGTCCCCTCATTGGAACACCCTTGGAATGTTTGGAGGGTGATTAAGCGCGCCCATTTGGGTTTCATTGAGTTAAGTGATATAATATTCTATTGTATAGTAGATACAAATGAGCATAATTGAATCTTGAATTAATATATATATATATATATATATGTATGGAACATGATAAGAATGATCATAAAATATCAACCAGAATTAAACATGATAAAATTGATGAATAATGATAAGAACTAACTAACCATGCAGGTTTTAATATGGTAAGGATAAAAACCTAAAGGTAAGTAATGGTTTTCCCTACTGAGCATGTTGTCGGCCATTCCCTTATATTTTTATCTTTTCATGACTCACTATGTGTGAGGCGGCTATGAGAAAACTAGTTAAAGAAGCTATGTAGCTATATTACGTTGGGACTGCTTCAATTGTTAAGAATGTTCTTCATGATAATGTAAGCATCGATTGTTACTTTCTGTGACTGTATTAAGATGCGTTGAGGGTTGAAATAATGATGACAACAGTTTATATTATTAAATTTAAGATGCTACATTAAACTGTAGTTTAATTGTCGTTTATATTTTATTTTTGATTTGAGAGTTTTCATTTAAGTCTCGGCCGTGGGCAATTTTATTTTTTTAAAGTTTTACTTCTCTTTCTGATTTTTATTTTAATTCATTAAAAACTGTTAACCCCGTATAGGAGTGTTACAATGACTTTCAAATGAGGTGGTAATCACGGCGTCAAATTTTAGGATTGAAAATACAATCAATCTTTATGTTTGAATTTGGTATTTAATCGGTTTTTTTTTTTTTTAATTTGTTGACCAGTTATGTGATCAATTTTACCGTGTACTTAAGTTCTACAAACACTTTGTCTTCATCTCATACATTTGAAACAAAGATGCAAGCAATTTTAATAAACAATTTCCTCTAACATTTTGCTATAGTAACAAAAACAACGATATTTAAACATTACAACTCAAACTCTCAATGAGATAAAAAAATGATATAAATTCACAATCCAAAAATAAAAAAGAAATGATATAAGCAGATGTGTTAACCTAACTTCATATATGGATTAGTAAGGATCTTGGGAATAAAACTCAACATTGTGAGCTGCAAAAGTGAACCTAGCAAGGATTTTCTTAAATTTTGGGGAAAAAAAAAGCACTTGTAATATTTCCAATGACAACATCATCATCGAATTTTGATATAAGTTAATTTTTTTTATTATATTTAGGGTATTTTTTGGTAGAGACTTTTATTGGTAATTTATGTTTTTAAACCGTTCAATCTAATTAAAATAATTTTTTTTAACTCTGACTATTGAAAGAAAAATATCCTCGTATATTAATTTTTTAAATTCCTATAGGAAAAATTGCCTTACATATTTATCAACTCTTTTTTGGCTAAAAAAATGCTAGGGTTGTCTCTTTATTTGACAGCCTGCGACGTCAGTTCTATAACTTTGTCCCGAAGTACTTCGTAAGAAACTCTATTCTCTCCAGAGATTGCAACTCTCTCTCTCCATCTCTCTCTAAGTCTATCCTTTGTTTTCTTGTTGTCGTTGGTTTCCCACTCCAGCTAGAGCCACATCGTATGGACAAGGATAACGAGAACTTGAAATTTAAAACATGTTCATTTAAAAAACAAAATTAAAAGGATGGTCTTCTTTCTAAATTCTAACATAATATGGTCCATGGTCCATGCTTCCCACGTTGTGACGTAGATCCACATGATCGACGGAGCCATTTTGAATATTCTTTAATTAGATCGATTAACAAGTCAACAGAAATGGTGTCATACAAGCCATTGTAAAGATTCTCACCCGTCAAATATGAGTTAAGGAAGGAGACTTGTTATGTTAATTGTAACCTTTGAAAACTGCATGTGTATCCACTATATATATATATATATATATATATATATATTTATATATATATGATGTAGTTACACAATAATTTGGTGGGCAAGGTAAATTAGTTGATACAATGTCACATAAGAATCTGCAAAAAGGTGTACAAAACATTACATAAATCCGAATCACCAAAAAAAATTAGGCAAAAATTTGAAAAAATACAAAAGTTATGGCAATACCATCATGCTAGCGTTACGTACCTTTTCATTTAAATGGGGGAGTTTGATCTATTTTAACATTAATTAGGGACTTGTATTACAGAAAAAAATAACCCTTACCCCCACCGTACAAAGCTTCATTTACACATTATTATGTTATTCAATTTATAGCCGCTTGTAATTTTGAGCCGAGACAAAGCTTGTCTCCTTTTCTGATCTGTCTCTCTTTTAAAAAATTCTCTCTTATTTAAAATTAAAAGAACCTATCGCGTGGTATTTAATTAATATGCTTCTAGATGCTTTAATATGTACTTATAGAAGGCCTAAGAACAATAAACAAACGTATCCTATTAATATATATATATATATATATGTATATAAAATAAAATATACACCTCCGATGCTTTTCTAAAACATTTTTTTAAGGGAATTATCTAACTATTCATATAATATTACATGTACATTTTTTTTTTCTATGGCATATAAGTACCTATATTGTTAAAAGCAGAAGTCTTTGTACAAGTGGTTAAAATAAAACAAGCAGATTAGTTAATGACATCATGCAAAACTTGGAGACATAGAATACCCAAAAAAAAAAAACAAATGATTAAAAACCAGTTTAATTCTGTCATTTATTATTTTTTTTCTCCTTTATAAAAATGAAACCGTTCGCATTTTTTTTAAAAATATTGACTTATTAAATACTTTAATCCTCGTTCATTGAAAGTATTCAATAACCGATAGTTGTGCCTCAAAGGTTGGTCAAGCATGAACTTAGGAGGATTGCCCAAGCACAGGCACGAGTAGGAGCCCTACCCAAGCATGGACATAGACAAGACATCATTTATTTCCTTTTTATGACACAAATATACCCTCCAACATGCCTCACCCTGAAGAGCATTACTAGGGAAACATACAAAATTCTAACCATAGATAAAACACCAAGTCCAAGAGAGATGAATTAAGAAAGTAATTGGGAACATTACCGCAACAAAACTAGATCCTATTAGCGTTCTTCCCCTGAACGTCAAACGACCCTTGAATCTGTTACTCCAAATCAAATCAAAATAATGAATAAAAAACAAACAGAAAATATTGTTTCTAATATCTATATATATATATATATATATATTTGTCTGGGTGTTTAGGAGAGTAATTTATACCATCAATTTAGTTTGAGAACTATAATATGTGAGCTATATATTGTTTACAGTTCAGACTATTAGTTTCAACTACTCTTCCAAACACCATAATAGTGTTAGAGAATCAAATTCTAAGTATTAGTGCATAAAGCTTCCACATACTATAATATAAAATAAAAGTTATATTATAAAGCTTTCATATATTAGTATTTAAGTTTTAACTTAAATTTAAACTTGATTCTTAAACACTCCCCTAAATACTAAAAACACTAATAACTTATTTTTTCAAATTTTACCGTAAAAGTCCCATCAGATTATTATATTTTACAAACTCCGTACAAAAACCATTGTTATAGCTACCATAAAGGGAAAAAAAAAGCATTCTTTTTTAACTCATAAGGTTAAAGCAAAACTCTATTGCTAGTAAAACAAGGGTCTCAGTCTAAAAACATACACTAATATCGACTCAGACCCAAGCTTTTATGAGCAGGGATAAAAAGGATCCTTCCAAAGGAAAGGAAAAGGACCAAAAAAAAAAGAAAAGAGGAGTGGAAAATGACCAAAATGGGCCAACAATATCGTCGCTTAGGCATCACGTTTCCGGCGAAGCCAAGTCGGTTTTCCTCGAAGCATTTGGCGGCGAATGTCAGGCTCTCCGCAAATCAGCTAACGCCACGTTGGAACACCCCACCACCATCCTCTGCATGCGAGTGCTATCATTAACCACCGCGTTCCGTACGCTGCCCCACCTGCACACTTCACTCCCGATCTCGCACTGGATCACCTCCCCAGGCTCCGACGGGTTGTGCATAAATACGAAATTGCCCCTCGCCGCCACCGAGATCGACGACATGCACTCGCACTCGCCCTTCAACTTCTCCACCATATCCCTCGGCATCTCCCCGACGATCTCAACGTCCTCGAGCGATTCGCCACTGAACTTCCACATTTTTACGGTTTTGACATTCTCCGGACTCCCTACAAGCCCCACCGCGATCAGACTCCCACAGGCCACCTCGATCACAGTAAAGAAAACTCCCCGCTCGGGACGGAGATCGTACGGCCCGCGCCAGGTCTTGGAGTCCGGATCGAATGAGTAGGTCAGGCCCGTGTATTTCTCGGTCACGTACATCTCGCCGCCGTACACGGCGGCCGAGAGCGACGCAGCCGAGGCGGAGTCCTTCAGCATCTCCGGCATCGACTCGCACGCACTCCACACGCGGGTTTGAGGATCGTAGACCTCCACGGCGAGGGGGTAGTCCTCGTACTCGCAGGCTCCGGCGGCGACAACAAACCGGCCGCCGACTTGAGCGACGATCGGGTCCGTCCGCCAGACGAGCGGCGCGGCTGCTGTGTGCCACGTCAGGTGGAGGGGGTCGGTGGAGAAGGCGAACTTGGAGGGGGAGAGCATGTAGAGGAGAGTAGAGTGGGAGGATCGGAGGGCGGAGACGTACTCGATCGGCAGTCGATTGTGGATCCGGATCCAGTCGCCGGAGCGTAAATCGTACGCGTGTGCGGTCGTGGAGTAGGGAGGCCTCGTGCTCTGAGTGTGGACGATGAGCCAGGGCATGATCGTCTTCCGGTGACGGTGCGAGGACGAAACGGCGCCGTTCCAGGCCCTGGAGACTTGAGAGGCGGAGAGAAGGTCGAAAAGAGGCACGTGGGACAAAATGGCTTCTAGGATGTCTCCATAAATTGGAGCTTCTTCTTCTTGTCGATCATTTTCTTCTTTAACTTTTCTCTCTTCGGCCATTACTAACAAAAGAAGAAAAACCAAATAAAGGTTTTTTTTTTGTTTTTATTTTTGTTTTTTCTTTTGTCCTGCTTTAAGAAAACTGTTGCGTGTTGGGAGCTTTTGGTGTAGCTTTGTGGCCGTTTATAAAGAGACCCATGTACTGTAGCGTTGTGATCGTTGCCGAGGGGTGGCGGGCTTTACTTTTTATATTATTTTATTTTCATTATTGGAGATTTCTTCGGTTGGATAATTGTATCTTTTAAAATTATTTTTTTAAAAAATTATCTTAAAAATTATTTTTTTTCACACATATGACGGCCAAATCTTTTTCTGCACTCATAAGAGAGATTGTCTTTTTTGCAGGGCTTTATTTGTTTGTTTTTATCCTCCATCGAGCTCTTGGATTCTGGTCAACGGTAAAAAATGACGGAGTACTGAGTTTAAATAGAACCTACCACGTATTATTCAATATCTAATTACAACATTAATTATTGAATCATATCTAATTACAACATTAAGTATTTTTTTTCTTCTACGTTTCTATACAACCAAATATCAAAAATCCTCTCATCGAAAAAAGTCAAAGATCCATTTATATTCATCTAAAAAGAGAAATTCCAACTTCTGTTATGGATTTTTAGTGTTTTTTTATGGGTTTTAAAGGGGTTTTTGACAGAATTTGTTATAGTTTATGACAAAGGGAATTAGCTAAGATTTCAAACATTAAAAAGGAGGTGCAAGAGTTTGAGAAATCTCTTGGTATATCCTAAACCCTAATCTTGAAAAATTTGATGTTTTCATAGAATTTGTGCATGATTATGTATATAAGGTGTTTGATTTAATGTTTATGGACTATGACATGTACTAAAAACATTATGGCATGATCATTCGCTATGTTATAATGGCGATGATGATGATGGAGAAATAGGAACTAGGGATATTCAAAACAAAAAATTATGGTAAACTTTTTCAAATACAAAGTTTAAGCATTTTTAAGCATTTTAAGTGTTTGATAAATGGGTTTATGATCATAGCATGAAAAAAAATGTTATGACATAATATTATAAGTATTAAGTGCTTGATAATGTATTTAGAAAGGTTTAAATGAGATTAAACCTTAGATAAATAGGTTAAAGAAAATTAAGGTGCAAAAAGTGTAAAATGGTTGTTTTTGAAAGATTTAAATATTTGAGGCACTTAGAGGCCAAATCATTTTTTGAATTCGACACGTAATTTAGTAGAAACGTCAAGCTGGATAATTTTTGTCAAGAAATCTCGCTCGAATTCCAATCAAAACAAGCTAAAACACGTTGATTTTGGTTTTGCCTTTTCAAAAGTACCATTAAGATGAACAATTTTGAGGAAAATTAAAATACAAAATTTGTACATCTCATTGAAATTGTTAAAAATTGCGAACGGCTTTTTAAAATGCTATATTGATTTCAAGTTATCAGTTTTACGAGATTTAAAGTGTAAAATTTTGAAATAAGGAAATTTTTTTGAAATGATTTGAATTAGACTAAGGAGCTTTTGTGAGTTTTGATTCTTTGAAAAACTAAATGTTTTAGCATAAGATAGTTAATTTTGATCCTAGGGGCAAAAATGTCAAGGTTTTTTATGTCTTGGGCCAAAATTATAAAACCGTATAAATGAGAACTGGTTTTCTGCATTGTTATAGTCAATGAGTAACCATAGATTCTTAGCTTGAGGAGAATTTAAAGCTTTTATCATGTAAAGAATGAGAAAAACATTAAGGGTGAAATTTTCGTAGTATGGGTCAAAATTGTAAAGCTTTGATAAAATGGATTTTTTGCAAAAAAGAAACCAATGTTTGGTTTTTCGTAAATATTATGAGTAGCAAGAAAATGTAAGTTTGTTTTAAAACAGGTTTTAAAAAAAATTCTAAGACCCATTAAGAGGAAAATGGTCATTTTTAGTAAACGGTCGAAATGCCCAATGTAGGAATGTAGGAAAATTTTTTTAGCAGGAATTTTTTGGTAACCCACGAGTAACAAGATGGTAAAGTAAAAACGAAAAGTCTAATAAGGTTATGTGACTTACGAAAAGCCTATTAAGGGTAAAATTGTTATTTTTGTGGTAATCGCTAAAATGGAACTCGAGCACTTCGAATTAGCGAGACGCTCTTAGACAAAAAATTGTTACGTATCATGTTATGTAACGAAACTATTGAGTAAGACGGGAGATTTAAGGAATGAACAAATTAAGCAGTTAAGAAGTAAGCCGATAAGAAACGAGGCTAAGTAAAAGGAATGAACGGTTAACACTTAAATGTGTTATTGATCAAGTAGGCCAGTAACAAGAAAAGTTAACTAATAATTGGGTGTTATTTAAATATGACATAAAACCGACTAAAAGAAGGGAAAAGGATTAAGTTGAAATGCTAGAGCGACTAAAAGGTAAGTTTCAAACTTCACTTATGTCACGACCTGTCTTTTTCGGGCTGAGTTTAAATACTTTTCTAGAGATGCAACAATAGATCGGGGCCCGCAAGCCAGCCCAAGCCCATCCTGCTACAGTGATGGGCCAAGCCGGCACGGTCTAACATTGTTCACGGCCCGGCCCGGCGTGGCCCATGGAAAATCATGGGTCGGCCCGGCCCGTCTAGGCCCATAATCGGCCTGCCCATCCTAGCCCACAATGAACAATATTTTTTTTATGTTTTTTTGTTTGTTTTTAGTAATTTTGTAAACATCTTATGTATAATTATCCTAATTATACTCTTTTTTTCTTACCAAGGTTTTGTCCCACTGGGTTTTCCTTGGAAAAGTTTTTAATGAGGTAATCATAAATAAAATATCCCATTTTATATTTCCCTTGACTATTCAAACTTTTATATTTGTTAACTTGTTTAAAAATTTAAAAATAAAAAATTAAAAATGCTTAGATGGGCTGGCCCGTTTAAACCCATTATGGGTCAAGATGGGCCGGCCTATTTAAGGCCCATGGCACGGCCAGACACGGCCCATGGCATTGCCCATCGTGGGCCGGGTCAGGTAATTTCAATATAGGCCGGTCCAGCCTTGCCCGACCTGCGGCCCACGTGGGCCTAAGGAGAACAGGCTGGGCCTGCCCGTTCTTACATCACTATACTTTTCTTACTTACATATCTATAGAAAAACTCGAAAATTTTTTTTTTCCTAAAACATATTACATATCCATATTAAGCATTACACGTAATTCAAATATAAGGATATATTTCCATAAACGAACCTTATTTTATAATACTATTTGTTAAATATTTCCAAAAAAAGGTTTTATCTTATTTAAGTCGTTATGCGCGTATATTTTGGAAGAGAAAGGTAAAAGGGTGAAACGGTACATTATTGCCATAGATGGTGACCAGACTGCCCCTAAATTCATTATTGCAACAGGGGATGAAGTAGACGCCGTAGATGAAGGGGTCTAAATTCAAATATTGTGTGCGGACTGTGGAACATAAAATCCAAATTAGATTTTGGGAACATAATTTAAATTCAAATATTTAAAAATAGAACACCACAATTACAATATAATACGGTATATCAAACATATTTTAAAAGTTTTGTTTTAAACTGTCGATTCTAAGTTTTAACCATTATTTCAATTTTGTACATATTACTGTGTTTCCGGTTCAATTTATTTCCTAAACTATAATAAATTTCTTAACTTGTGTTGTAATATTTTGGTTGGAACAGATTCTACATTTTCCGTTCTAAAAAAATAGAGAGAGAGAAAAATCGGTGTCACAATTTATCAGCTTCATCAATTTTTTCGAGCTTTATCCGATATTGCTGGTGCTAGCCTGCTAGGTGTTCTCGAAGATGAATAAATATGCGGGTGGTTCATCACCGGAGCAAAATTGGTCTGCGGGAAAATCCATAACAAAATTATTGTGCTGCTCCAACGTGAGTCTTAACAACAGACACAAAGTGGGATCACAAAAAATGCCAAGTGCAGCAAACATAAAGTGATAAGTTTGCTCATGTGGGTCCAATGTTGCCCCTATATTGCCACGTTATTTGCCAGGTTAAACATTTGGTAGTGGCTTGAGCACAGCAGCAATTTTGGACTTTTTAGCTCCAACGCCATTTAAAGAATTTAAAACAAATCTCATAAATTAGTGCTTGAATTCCGTTGTTTCTTTCTTTTATCTCTCGTTGCAAATCTAGATTATTGTTTTCTGTGTGCTCATCACGCCAAGAGTCAAAAACATAATAAATTTGCCCCCTTTGTCACTTACATAGACCAACAAATAAAAAAAAAAAAAACCGAAGGCACTATATAACGAGTTGCATCCAGGGTTTGAATTGATTTGAGAAAATTCAAATTTTACGATAGAAAATATTATAACAAAATTGATTTAAATTAAAATAAGTTGAATTAAATTGGTGTTTATAAACGTGCTATTTTATAAATGCTGTTGAGTTTAGGTCATTTTTTTTTTCCTACTTGGCTCACATTTTTTTCAAAATCATCATTCGCTTTGCTAAAGTTTAAAATATTAAGAATTGTTACTTTCAACAATAGCGGACAGGTTTGAACTTCACACGGGGCGACGCCATTGAAGGGCGGCAAACCCCCTTATCCACCCAAACCCTCTTTAGGACCACCTTCCCCGTTGTGAACCAATCCTTCCCCTTCTCCCGTTGTCAAAGAAGTCCTTTTTTTTCATTGTTTATTATTATTGGAGCTTTCAACTAAAAGTAAGTTTTAATCTTTTAAATTTAGTTAGCTTTTCAACCACGAAAGTAAAAAAATAAATAAATAAATAAAAGTTTGACAGGAGCGTACTAGGAAAAAAAAAAGTTGGAAAGGAGCCATTAGGAGTGATCGTTTCCAAGTGAAGGGGTGAAGTGAAAAATGTCCCTTAGGTTTGAGGGTATTGGTAAAATTTTTGCTTTCGAATTGGGTGTCACCTTAGCTTTTCTGTTCATTTAAGTGATGGAAAGAACAAATGGGCAAACATTTTGATCATGTTTTGGTGGAGCTAATGATAGTTTACAGAATTAAATAAGAAGGCAAAGCGAAAAAAAAAAAATCAAGCTTTTTTTGGTGGGAGGAATTTCTTGATTTATCTTTAGCCTTTTTTTGCATCTTTTTTTTCTGTTATACTTTTTTTGGTTCTTTTTTCTCTCATTTTTTTTGACCTTTCTTGTCTTTTTTTTTTCCATATATATTTGTTTTTCCACATTATTTTTGTCCTTTTTCATACATATTTGTCTTTTTTCCTTAAATTTTAATTTTTTTGTTAACATACTTAGCGAACGCATACTTTTCAACTAGTTTAGAATAAAGAAGAAAAGATTGGTATACTTATAAATATTTTGATAATTGCTCCACTTGGCACTTTGTTTATAGGGTGTTTGGGAGAGTGGTGGGAACCAGTGGTGAGAACCACTTTTACTGTAGCATGTGAGAACTTTTTACTGTAGCAAATTTGTTTTTTGTTACTGTAGCATGTGAGAACTTTTTACTGTTGATAACTGAGATTG
>CAMOHE010048818.1:0-59199 GCA_946598075.1 Artocarpus hirsutus | reverse complement strand
TTCATACTTTGAAAAACATTATCATGAAACATGCATAAACTTTCATGCCTTAAACTTCATGAAAAATCATCATGAGAAATCATCATAAAACCATCATAAAAATGGATTTCAAACTTTTCATAAAACTCATATTTTTCATAAATATACTTTTCATAAACATATCATGTTGCAGGTGAGACTGTACTTACCTCAAATGAGCTTACTTAACCTTACTTTTGTAGGTGACAACGCCGCGGTCTTGATGTGCTCACTTCTCAATGTGTTCATGTCATACATTCATAAAATGGTAATTAACATTTATTTTAATGAATTACCATACCATAGCATCCATAACATCATACATACATACATTTATTGAAAACATAAACTTATAACATATTTATTAACTTTAAAACATTAGGACAACACTTTCAGCATACTAGTATTTCCGACCTTCTTGAATTTAAAAATTAGTAACTTAACATTCACAAATAATTTGAGAACGAAAATTGGCAGGAACATAGATAACATATATACCTATCACCATATTTTTCTTTAATCATAAAAATTTCATTTAGTAATTTAAATAAATCACATAACATTCATCATGAAATCTGGCAGCATTAGTTAGGCAGAAAACACATTTTTAATTCTGGTCCATATATCACATTTTCATGCTATAGAAAAATCTACAAAAATTTACACATATAGTAGACATATAAAATTACAACATACTCAAAAATTAGCTTCAAATAAATTCAACACAGCTCAATTCATTCTTTAGAAGGCAGAGGCCAAAAATACATTCTATGTGCAAACAGTGAGTTCTACGCAATTATCATTTTCCAATAATTAAAATAAAATTATTATGACTCTACAATTCATATGATCACATATTAACATATAATTATAGCAATACAAAAATTCTCATTACTAAATAAAATTATTTTGATAATACAAAAAATATCACATAACAATAATCTCACTACTTTACAGTTTAAGCAGTCACATAACATAGGCTTAATAACAATTCTATAACACATGAAATACTCATCAAATTATTACCAAACTTTCCAGTCCATAATTTAATATTTATATAAACATGTCCACCAAATTTTGTGCAAAACAACATTCATTTGCATTGAAAATAATACTCATACATTTGTGCAACATAAACAGTCAGCAACAATTTACTGTGAGTGGTGAAGAGAAGAAAATTCATAACTTTTTATTAAAAAATTTGAATTAATGTGAAATTTGGAGGAGAATCACATAACACATGCATAATTAACATACTAAAAATTTAGAGCAAAACAAAGTTCCTAGATGAAGATATGGCAGTCGGTTTGAAGAGAAGAAAATTTCAGGCATGCTTACAAAAATTTAAACTCTTACCTTAAAACAAATTCTTCTTAAAACTCCTTGAATTAACGCCAAAGAAATTTCAATATTTTAACAAATAATAACAGGGGAGATTTTGAGAGGAAGAAGAATAAGAGAAATGTGATAGGAAGAGAGAATGAAAGGGAGAAATAGAGAGAGAGTACGTGAGAGTGAGAAGGAGAGGAAGAGACAAAACGTAAAAAAAAGAATACGTTACACGTTACACTCTCCTCCTTCAATATCAGAATTTTTTTGCCTAATTTAGGGGCCAAAATTTGTGTACGAAAGAGAAGATTGAGGGGAAAAAGTCAGAACTTCCGAAAACGGTTTGGGTTGCCATACTATGCTTTTGTAAATGGGGAAAACTTATCCATTAATTCAAATAATTCAAAAGTCAAATGTTTCTTTACCAAAATTAAAGAAATCATTCCATAATTATGTTATTTATTTAGAATAAATCATCATTATCACAAATTCAACCTTATCACAATTTTTGTGAAATTTCTGTTGATTGCTTGTCAGCTGTCATTAGCCTGTCGATCTCTATCTTCGGCCTGCCGATCACTGAAGTCCGGCCTACCAATGACACACCATCGGCTTGCCGTTCTGAGGAAATCATTTTGGCCTGCCGAATTGAATGGTCTGGCCTGCCGATCTGTCCTTGAATACAAAAATCATTCATAACATTAAATTATCAATAAAAAATATTATTAAACATATAACATTAATAACATGAACATTTGAGCACATCAATTCCACGCGAGCGTCACCTGTCATAACACTTAGAATAATATGGTTAGCACCATCTAACATATATCATAACACATCAAATTAATATAACACTTAACGTCGTCATTATCATAGCATAATCCGTTACATAAAATTAGGCGGGCGTTACAATGTTGTCTATATCCCTAATGGGAGATGGTTTGTCTTGACCATCAGTGGTGGTTCGCGAATAGAAACATTGGCACATTGTCATAAGTGACAATGTCCTAGATCAAGACAAAAGTGAATTGATTTGGATTAATAATTTTGTCTCAACAAATCGATTTACTTTAGACAATCATATGTGTTGTATCTCAATCCTGAGATGAATAATGAGCTCGTTGTCTTGACTTGTGTCTTTTGATGTGCCAAATGGTGACATCCATATTTTAATAGTGGTATGCATGCCGGTACATTAGATGCATGACTCTTGATAGCGTAGACCTGTTATTCATAGATATGGAACCTATAGCTGCTCTTTAGGAGTAGTTGATATCCTCTTACATATGTTATCTTGTAATTAGAAAACTAGAGCACTCAACCATTTGGATACATAGGCGTAACCAAATGGTATACTGTCTTTGGATGGCAAGTTTTCCGATGGTAAGATAATAGAACGTAAGAGAAAAATAATTGAAAAGGTAAGACAGAGCTTGTCCTTAGGCCGATTATGGAAAATCCTATGGGGATACGATACATTATGATATATCATGGAGACTTAGTTGTATAGGTTTTGTAATTTTATATAGTTCGAGAGTGCAGCTCTAAGCTTTTAGTGGAGTAGCGTTAGAGCTGATAATTATAAAATGTATAGTTGGGATATTGGGTTTCATAATTTTAGGAGCTTGAATTATATAAGTCTATTTGGTCCCCTTTGCTAGCTCACAAAAATCCTATGACGATATATCATGCTTTTCCAATAATTAGCGATTTGTGTCAAATTATCGGATTAGCTGAAAATTCAATAGAATCAGATAATTCATGTCTATTTATCGGTTGAATTAATTTGGTGAAAATTAATTCAAGATAAACTTGTTGAATTATTAGGATCAGATAATTCATGTGTTTATCGGTTAGATTAATTTTGAATTAATTCAAGATAAGCTTGTTGAATTATTAAGAATATTTATTTTCCTAAAGATTATCTAGATATGACTATTTTGATTAGATAACTTCTCTATTATGTTATTTGAATTAAGTGGGTGTTTGGAAGGGTGGTGGGAACTACTTTTACTGTAGCATGTGAGAGTTTTACACTGTAGCAATTTTTTTATTGTTACTATAGCATGTGAGAGCTTTTTACTGTTCATAACTGAGTTTATTGTGGGAACTGAGTGGTGGGAACCATTGCCAAACACCCCCTATAGAGGCTATATCCCAAGAATCTCGGGTGGGAAATAAAAGATTCGTAGGGATCATTTATCGTAAGTCCGACAGGTTGATCTTTAAGTTCGGCCTACCAATGGAGCAAGTTCAGCAGGTCGAGCTGCCAATTCGGCCTGCTGACCAAGCAATAAATAAATCACTCATTTTCATGTAGATTTTATCAAATATTGTTCTTGATTTGATTTTGATTTGAATTTTTGAGGCCTTATTTGATAAGGACTAACTTTTGGGCTCAACCTCTATAAATAGGGAGTGAGTCTTATAGTTAATTAAATCAGATGAGAAATCTAGAGTGAAACTCTACTGGTAAGACTCTGTAACTCCTTAAGAGCTATTGTTCACATATCACGAACAATAACTTTGGGTTTTCTCAATTGGTTGGAAGGAGATTCACTGGGGAAAGGCTAAATAACGTGCGCCCACACGCACTTCGATCGTGGATAGAGAATAGCAAAGAAGACCAATTGGTTGAAGCTCTTCTGAAACGTTATACTCTTCACAGATTGCAGGAGCTTTTCTGCATTTACGAGGTTAGTAAGATCTGGTTAATTTATGCATATAGTGTGTCAAACTTGTGTTTTAGAAAATACTTTAGTATAAAAAATTTAAAATTTTGCTGCGTACTATTTTTTCAACAATCGGTATCAGAACCATAGTTTTTACATAAATTTGTAAGTTTGTGATCATGTTATACGTATAAATTATGTGATCTTGATCTCTTCTATGCTTGAATTTAATTTTTTTTTAGAGTTGGCACTCTAGGGTTTCTATATACTTATATGTTGTCATGGGTTATATGGTAATGTTTATTAATTGATTATGGTTGATTAAATTATTATTTCATTATTAATTAATTAATTAATGTATGTCAGTTATAGTTCTTTAGAGGTTAGAATGTGTATCTAGGTTTTTTATGTAATTAGTTGGCGGACTATCATCTCCATCTAGGAATTATTATTTAATTTAAAATTTATAAGAATTTTGTAATTAAATAATCATTCAGAGAAAACGAATCTTGAAAACAGAACTAGAAGACGAGTCTAGAAGATGAATGATAGCGTTTTAGGTATTTCCCAAGCCTTTAATTTTCTGTTTTTAAATTGTTAAAAATAAAATTAATAAATTGCATTAAAAGATGTATTTTTTGGATGTTGTGATTTTTGCTCGTTCGATAGGCTGAACCCTTAAGTTATAGATCGGCAGGCCAGACTTTAGGTTTGGAAAGCCATTAACGGGGCAAAAATCTAATGGCTTTGGTGGTAGGCTAAACTGTCATGATCAACAGGCCGACCTGAAAAGATCAGGATCATGACCAACAGGCCAATTACACAGATCGATATGCCTATAAAGAGCTATAAATTTTTTAGAAAAGGTGCAATTTTTCAGTGCAGGTTTGATTTTATTTTTAGGACAATTCTGAGAAACATTAAGTTTGGATATGACAAAAAATCTAGAGGTTTTGATCTATGCGGGATTGAAGACTTGAAGATGGAAGTTACATAAAGACGGATACAATTTGAAGATTCAAGGATGAAGAATCGATAATATGCTTCAATATTCTATTGTAATCTTTGTTTTCTTTTCTCTAGGGTGGAACCATAATATTACGGTTATTTATTATTATTTTTCTTGTGGCTTTCCATGATTGCTTTGCTTATTTGCATTATAGCATGATTTACCATGTATATTGATAACATGTCATATAGAATAGGGAGTGCCACTCATTAAAAATTGTTCATGCATGTTTATAAAATAAAACCTTGATTTCAAAAGAATGAGTGGGAGAAGGTTTTTAAAAAGAGGACCTACAGCCTCCATCGTTGGTTCATAGATAGCATATGCTGGTTCCAACCCCTAGGAAGAGACTTCCTCATATAATGGGTTAGATCTCTAAAAAGATAAGGTATTTTAGCATGATTTATTGTTGCACACCCCAAGGTGGTGATTATAAATCATGAACAACATGTTGAAATGATGGTTATATACTCATGTTGATTTTATTGTTAACCTCCCCTAGGAGCTTTGTTAATAAAATTGATGGCCACAGAAACGATTATTAATACATGCTGGATCATACGGGTCCTGAATGGCATATATTAATTAGGAAGGGATCCATGTTCCTGATTGAATTTGGCAAGACTCCCCTAGGAGCTTGTTGAATTCTGAGTTAGGAATTATCGTAATAAGATTGTGATATTTTCAAGGTTTTGACACATAAACACATTTGCATGTTTTACATGATTATGTTTTCTTATTAAATTATTATGATATGTTTGCTTATGTTTATTATATGATTTTTTATTGTAGATTAAAAATGTCTAAAAATACTTTATCATCGGTACTTGACAAAAACCAATTAACTAGTGAGAACTATAATGATTGGAAATGGAACCTAAACATCGTCCTGCCCTTTGAGAATCTGAAATTTGTGTTGATGACACCTTGTCCTCCCGAGCCTACCGGAGATTCCACTAATGAGCAAATCCAAGCGTATGATCGTTGCAAAGATGCTAATGATCAGGCCCACTGCTATGTTATGGCCAGCATGAACAACGTGTTGTAGGCTCAACATGAGGATTATTAGTAACGCCCCCTAACAGGTACCACAAGAGACGTTGCCTTTATCGTTAAACTTAATAATTACCAATAAGAAGTTTGAAACAATCAACAACACTTAGAGAAATATCTTAGGAAATACATACATATATTTGTTTCGATAAAGTAGAACTAAGAAACCAAAATCTAGAAAAACAATTTTGTATTCAACAAAACATAAGTTCAAAAGAACATATTACAAACAAAACTGACGCTCAAACAAATAAAAATACGAAACATAATATATCAAAATTTTGTTTGAGCTTAAATTCTTTTCATCACATGACTCTGTTTCCAATCCAATACGTCTGCACACACGCCTGTTCTTGTCCTTCATCCTAGTCAACTTGCATATTGTCTTTATCTGCAACATGATATAAACTAAGTAAGTATGAGCTTAGTAAGTACACACTCCTATCTCACAACATAAAACATTTCATAAAAAAAAAATCATTACATAATATTGTAATCATAATCATAGTAGTGTACAAGGCACAAGTTTATATAGAACATATCTTTGCATTTGCACTTCCATATTAAAACATTATTTATTTTATCTTTAGTGGCCCAAGTGTTGCACCATAAACATAAACATCAGAGGCGTGCTGTCATGAGAGAAGTGGGGAAGCTAATCCCAAACCAAACATGACAAGTCCAACCTTTGGGGCATCATAAACATAAACATAGATATAGGGTGTGCAACACTTAATGAAGTGATACATATATATATATATATATATATAAGCTTTAACATACCTCGTCATTAAAACAACTTTTAAACCTTCTTGTTGCAACAAGAGCTTTTATGAGAAGACAATATGGAAAAACAAACTTCAAATTATCATAAAACATGTTTTTAAAACATTTTTGTAAACTTTTATTATGTTGCAGGTCAGAATGCATTTACTTGTCTTGCTTGCTTATTAAATCTTAACTTGGGTGATGTTGCCATAGTTCTCGGTGTGCTCGTCTTTTGGAGTGTTCATGTCAACATTCATATAGTACATAAAATTAATATTCCTCTTCATCATATCATTTAATACCATATTACATCATTATATATCGTTCTTTACAAAACAAACCATCTTTCAGTCACAAACATGCACTTAAAGTCAAGAAACATAAAGATAGAAAACTTTACCTTTAGTGACTTGGAAAAACTAATCTCAACTTATACGCAATATTAAAGTATAAGAATCATTCCATAGCATAGCTACCATAGATAAACATCACTCAAATTTTCCTCTCTTAAAAATATTAATCCTAAACATCTTTTTCTTTCAATTATTAAAACATTCAAGTAAATCTGTCAATAATAAAAACTGTCTGATCTTTAAGGATTCATAACCTTATATCTTTCAATTCACATGCAGTTAGATCACGAAAATTTGCAACAATAAACTTAACATGTATATATATATATAATGCTTAGATTTTTCTCTAGCTATAAAAAATCCATTGGATAAATAAAATAAGTTAATAAATTCATAACACAAAATCTACCAACAACACAAAACAGTAAGCAACCCTAACAAATATTCATATAATACCTTATATATATCACAAAATAATTTCATAAAAATCCTACATGTAATAAACACCTAAAACTATAATATATCCAAAGATTAACTTCAAATAAAATTTCAACAATTCAAAACATGCATTAGAATTTAGAGACAAAATAAACCCTAAATACTCGAAGCAGTGAACAACACACGATCATCATACTCAAATAATTAAAATAAAATTTCTTTGACCCTAAAATTTTATGACAACCTATAAACATCTCATGCTATCATTGAACATCACCTTGTCATGCAATAACATCAAGAAACACAAAATCACAATTTATGAACCCAGGACATAATTCCCAAAAGTAGGCAGAATGACCTTTATTTACTTCAAAATTCATAATAATTTCATCTTAACTCCAAATTAGCTAAATCTAGTGGTATTAGAAAATAGACTCAAAAAAAAAGAAAAAAGAATTTGATATATTACATGCATATTTTGACAATATTTTACATAAAGAAAAAGTCCTCAAAAGTCATCCAAATTTCAGGTCTGTATAAAACTGCACAACTTTTAGGGTTAACTTCGAAAAATCATAACTATTTAATGAAAACTCTGATTCAAGTGATTCAAAAGCAAACGAAAACTTAAGATGTCTAGTATTTGGAAAAAAATATAAACAGGGCTATACAAAATAAAAAATCATTAGAATATGACAGCTGTTAGGTGTTTGCATGAAAAGTAGGCATAAGGCATCAAAAAAATTCAATACCAATCCATAACCTAATAAAACCTCAATTAAAATTGTAAAGACATAACTAACATGATGCTAATTGATAATAAAATATATCCATAAAGATCTACATAACAAAAATATTAAAATCTATGATATCTCCAATCTATGGTTTAATAAGAGGTTAGTCAAAACAATCAAATCATTAACTTTTTTCAATTATGAATTGACGTGAAATACATATGATAAATGAATTCATATGAAGATAATAATAATTCTAATACTTACATAATAAACCAAAACATCAAATAAACCAGTTAAATGATTAATACACTTACCAAGATGAACGCAATTATACAGATTAAAAATCTTGATAAAGCCAAAGAAAACCAAGTAGGAAGTTAATCAATAGGAAAAAAAATGCGTTGTGAGTCTAGGGCTACTATTAGGATGCCTTTATATAGATTTTATGTGTGGACTAAAACTCCAAGAAACTCGTTTTTTTTTTACATAAAATCTCTCTTATTTATTTTTTCTTTTTTTCTTTTTTTTCTTTTCCTTTGCACGGCAACTTTGCTGTTTTTCCTTCTTTTTTCCTTGTTTGTTTATTTTAGTAACATTATATATATATATATATATAATATAATATATAATATAATTTAATATTTTATTGTAATCGTATGGTATAATATGATTAAATCTTTATATATATATAAACTAATATAATATAATATAATATATAATACAAAATTTTTTATACACAACAATAATATTTACTCCCATAACCCCAAAAATATTAACTTTCACATTATTTGTTTAGACACTTTATATTATCCAATTTTTTAATGCCATTATAACAAAAATACTACACATGTAATTATCATGACATCATTAATATTATAAAAATAAGAAAATATGCAACAAAATTCATGTCATCATCAAGAATATAATTTTAGGGCATACATAACTCTAGAGCATTATAAAGATTACAAATTTAGAGCAAGTTGAAACCCTAAAAAAAACAATAATTATCACTTTTGATATGAACATCTCGAGTACATGGATCCCACATGGTTATCACTTACGACATACTAAAGAAAAAGTTAATTTACTTAACATAAATAATAATAGTACTAAAATATCTCATTCTAACGTTAAATTAACATAAGTGTCCATAAAAAAAAGGCAGGCGTTACAACTCTCCCTACCTTATAAGAGTTTTGTCCTTGAAACTCAAAACAATTGCAGATACTTGGCCTTCATATCATCCTCCTGTTCCCACGTAGCTTCTACTGCCTGGTGATTTTGCTATAAAACTTTGACTAAGGGAATTTCTTTATTAGTTAAGATTTTAGTCTTCCGATATAAAATTCCAACTAGTTTTTCTTCATAATTGAGTTCTTCTCGTATTTTAATCATCTACAGCTTTATCATATGTGTAGGGTCTGAGGCATACTTTTTAAACATCAAAACTTAAAATGCATTGTGAGTGGATGGCATCTTTGATACTAAATTCCATTGATAAGTTACCTTACCTATTCGCTTCACAATTTCACAAAATCCGATAACCTTAGTTTGGCTTGCCTTGCTTTTTGATTCTTATATCTTCCTTCATTGGTGCAACTTTTAAGAATACAACATTGCCTACAATGAATTCTAAGGGTTTTCTTCTTTCAGCAGCACATCACTTCTGATGGCTTTAAACGGTCTTTATTCTCGTTCATATCAACTTTATCATCTCAAAAGTCTCATTAACAAAATCAGTCTCTTCATTATCATCACTATCCATCATTTTCTTTTCACCAGCTTCGCGCCAACATAAAGGCAATCTATATTTTTGTCCATATAAAGCCTCATATGGTGTCATTCCTATCATCTCTTGATAGCCATTGTTATAAGCGAATTCTACTAAAGGAAACATTTTACACTATCTAGTCTTGTAACTAAGGGAACAAGCACGAAGAATATCCTACAAACTCAAATTCATCTCCTCTATTTGGTCATCAATCTAAGGATGAAAAAGCTGTGCTTAAGTGTAACATAGTTCCCATTGCAGTCTGTATACTTTTCTAAAATTTAGACGTGAACTTGCCATCATGATCATAAATGATAGGCTTAGAAATTCCATGAAGTCTCACTATTTCTTTGACATAAAGTTTTGCTATTTGTTCTATAGAGTGATTGATTTTGATGGGAATGAGGTGTGTCGTCTTTGTCGGTTGATCAATAACTACCCAAATAGCATCAATTCCATTTGTAGTTCTTAGCAATCTTGTGACGAAATCCATTGAAATTTCTTTCTATTTCTATTTCTATTTCGGTGTTTGTATTGACTGCGATTCGCTGCTAGGTAGTTGGTGTTCAGCTTTAACTTGCTAGCTTGTTATACATTTCTTTACATACCTTGCAACATCACGCTTCACTCCAAACCACTAGAAACTGATCCTTAACTCATTGTACATCTTTGTCGCACTTGATTGAATTGAATAAGTGAGTATCATAAATCTATATCCTTTCCATAAACCATTAACATTGAAACAAGTAAGAAATCGTTGAGACATACTGTTCCATCATCAGTAACTCAAAATTCCTCACATCTTCCTTCCTTTATTTCTCGCTTGATCATTGCTAGACTTGCGTCTTTGTTTCGATTACTTCGAATCTCATCAGTCAACGCTGAGAGTTGTCCTATCATAAGTTCTAAATCGAAGACCTTAATTTGTTTCCTTAGAGGTTGGGATCTCGTTTACAATGGCATCAATGCTACAATAGTCTCCCTACTTAAAGCATCAACTATCCTATTCGTCTTTCTTGGATGATACAAGATTTCACAATTAAACTCTTTTGCTAGTTCTAACCATCTTTGCTGGCTCATCTTTGGTCCTTCTTGCTGTAGATATACTTTCAACTTTGATAATCGATGAAGGTCTTACATTGGACTCCATAAAATAGTGCCTCTAGATCTTTAGAGTGAAAACCACAGCTGCCAATTCAAGGTCGTGAGCAAGATAGTTCATCTCGTATTCCTTCAGTTGTCTTGGAGCATAAGTCTCTATCATTTTGCAACAATACAAAGCCAAGGTCCATCATAGAAGCATCGCTGTAAGCCACAAATTCATCATTCCCTTCTGAAGCAACCAAGATTGGAATTATAGTCAACTTTTTCTTTAATTCTTGAAAGTCCTCGCATATATCTACCCATTTAACTCTTTCCTTTGCGTGTTAGGTTCATGAGAGGCGTCGCTATCCTAGAGAAATCCTCTACAAACTTCTAATAATAACTAACTAATCCTAAGAAACTTCTTATCTTACTTAACTTCTTTAGTTGCTTCTAATTTAAAATAGCTTCGACTATAGAATGATTTACCATTATTCCATCCTTTGATGCATATAAGCCAAGAAAGGTATGTTATCGAGCCAAAACTCACACTTAGAAAACCTTGCATGCATCTTACGTCTCTTCAGGGTCTCTAGCACAATCCTCAAGTGCTTAACATACTCTTCCCGACTCTTTGAATACACCAAAATATCTTCGATAAACACTATGACAAATTCATCGAGATAAGCCTTGAATACCTGGTTCATTAGGTCCATAAAGGCTGCCGGTACATTTGTTAAACCAAAGGTATAACCACAAATTCATTACCATATCTTGATCTAAAGGGCTGTTTAAAAAATGTGTCCTTTTATTATTTCGTCTAATCGCGATCGTAAATCTATCTTCAAGTATATAGACACGCCTTTAAGTTATTCGAACAGATCATCAATTTGAGCAATGGGTATTTGTTCTTGATCGTCACAATGTTTAGCCCCCAGTAGTGGATGCATAATCTCATGGAACTATCCTTTGTTTGTACAATCAAAATTGGTGCTCCTTATGGTGAGTGATTTGGTTGAATGAAACCTTTGCTAAGACGTTTTCTTTAATTGGGAATGCAACCTTTTGATTCAACTAGAACCATTCTTTACGGTGCACAGGAAATCGAATATGTACCTTTGGAAATTCTTAAACCTATGAAACATCTTCAATCTTTGCCTTTCTTCTTGACATTTATCTATGATGTTCTTTGAATGACTCATATAGCCACTTGCTAACAGCTTTCTTGCCTTCACGGCTGACAAAAACACATTTGGCTTCTTCTTGACTTTCCCACGAATATGAATCTTTCTTCACTTTACGGATGAAGAATCATCTTTCATCTTTGGCATTCAACAAAACATTATACTTGCTTAGGAAATTCATCCCGAGAACCATATCACAATCATGAACATCGATTACAATATAATCGACAAAGAGTTCTCTTTCGGTAATTTGTAAAGGAACTGTACACAATTAATGCATTGACATCATCATTTCCCAGAGGGTGCTGTTGTAGTGAATCCCTATCTCATAGGTTCCTTATTTCTTTCTACTTTCGTATCATTCCTCTGTCCTTACTCTCTTTTCATCATAATACTTACTTCAACACCATCCCAATTCTTTAGTCCTACAAATATTAACATCATGGTTCTTATTCTAACATCATGGTTCTTACTTAGGAAATTCATCCCAAGAACCATATCATAGTCATACACATCGATTACAATACAATCGACGAGGAGTTCTCTTTCGATAATCCGTAAAGGAACTGTATGTAATTAATGTGTAGACGTCATCATTTCTCAAAGGATGCTCTTGTAGTGAATCCCTATCTCATAGTTTCCTTATTTCTTTCTACTTTCATATCATTCCACCGTCCTTACTCTCTTTTCATCATAATGCTTCAACACCATTCCAATTCTTTAGTCCTAAAAATATTAACATCATGGTTCTTATTCTAATGTCAAGAAAATTCATTAACTTATTATCGCATATCATTCATCCAATAATAGATTACTATAACAGGTTGTCCGGTTAACTTAATTTCCATTAGAATACAATGGGTCCACTTCTAACCATGAAGTAACTTAGATTTCAAATCTCTTTCTTTCCTTTTCTATAGCAATAAAATCCTCTAGCAACTTCAATAATTTACATACAGACAAGTACCTCATCCAATAATATAGATGCTCATATTTCATGTTTAACACTTAAATTATAAAACACATATATTAATGAATTTCTTTCTAATCAAACTATATATATCCTCAAAATCATTATCAAATTAACTGTTCCAAACATCTTATATCAGTAGTAAAAACTATCGCTCTTTCCACATGAAACTATATGTAAACAAAAATAAGTCAACTTACAAATTCCTTGACTTAGCAATATTTCTAGTTGCCCAAAAGATCATCACTTAAATTATACTGGACACCATATCATTGGATTCCTAAGCTCTCTCGTATTACCTCAAGAAATTAGTATCTCCTTCTGGCACTTCGCATTCCATATTAGTCTAGCACACTTATGATAATTATATGGGTTGCATCACCAAGAATTTATTATTGGCATATTTGCTCTTAATATCGATAACTCTGGCCTTTTATGTCACATTATTTCTTACATGATAGAAGACTTTCGAATCCTTAAAGTCATGCAAACTCATTTAGGTCATTCTATATCTTAATTTTCATTAACTTACGATTAGAAACTTATTGTCCATAAAGGAAGTTCAATACTTTCTTTTCACATTCTGTTCCTTCATATTGTTTTGTTCTTTGAGTCAAATTCAACCATATAATTAATCTAACCATGACCATTGGTTTTGAGTTCTTTATAAAAGAATCACAAGCTTAGAAAGGAACTTCTAATTATGGGAATGAGATAAGATTTATTAAATTATACACTTGAGTATTTATCATTAAACAACTAAATCTTAAGCTTATCATCAAACTTACATTCATACAATTAACTTAAAATACACTTACTTGTAGGACTTGGACTGAAATCTGATGATATGTATTGGAAACAAAAACCTGCTCTGATACTATAACTGTAACGTCCCCTTATGGGCACCACAAGAGACGTTGCCTTTATCATTAAACTTAATAATTACTAATAAGAAGTTTGAAACAATCAACAATACTTAGAGAAATATCCCAGGAAATACATGCATATTGTTTCAATAAAGTAAAACTAAGAAACCAAAATCTAGAAATACAATTTTGTATTCAACAAAACATAAGTTCAAAAGAACATATCACAAATAGAGTTGAGTCTCAAAGAAATAAAAATGTGGAACATAATATATCAAATTTTTGTTGAGCTTAAATTCCTTTCATCACATGACTCTATTTCAAATCCAACAATCCTTGCATACACGCTCATTCTTGTCCTTTATCTTAGTCAACCTGCATCTTATCCTTATCTACAACATGATATAAACTAAGTAAGCATAAGCTTAGTAAGTACACATTTCTATCTCACAACATAAAACATTTCATAAAAAAAATCATTACATAATATCGTAATCATAATCATAGTAGTGCACGAGGCACAAGTTTATATAGAACATATCTTTGCATTTACACTTCCATATTAAAACATCATTCATTTTATCTTTAAGGGCCCAAGTGTTGCACCATAAACATAAACATCATAGGCGCACCGTCATGAGAAGAGTGGGGTAACTAGTCCCAAACCAGACATGACAAGTCCAACCTTTGGAACATCATAAACATATATATAGACATAGGGTGTGCAACACTTAATTAAGGAATACATACATATATAAGCTTTAAACATACCTCGTCATTAAAACATCTATTAAACGTTCTTGTAGCAACAAGAGCTTTTATGAGAAGATAATATGCAAAAACAAACTTCAAAATTATCATAAAACATGTTCTCAAAATATTTTTGTAAACTTTTTTCAAGTTGTAGGTGAGAATGTACTTACTTGTCTTGCTTGCTTGCTAAACTTTAACTTGGGTGATGTTGGCGTGGTTCTTGGTGTGCTCGCCTTTTGGAGTGTTCATGTCAATCATTCATATAATACTTAAAATTAATATTCCTCATCATGATATCATTTAATACCATATTATATCATCATATATCGTTCTTAACAAAAGAAACTATCTTTTAGTCACAAACATGCACTTAATGTCAAGAAACATAAAGATAGAAAACTTTACCTTTAGTGACTTGGAGAAACTAATCTCAAGTTATAAGCATCATTAAAGTGTAAGAATTATTCCATAGCATAGCTACCATAGATAAACATCACTCAGATTTTCCTCTCTTGAAAATATTAATCCAAAACATCTTTTTTTTTTTCAATTATTAAAACATTCAAGTAAATCTGTCAATAATAAAAACTGTCTGACCTTTAAGGATTCATAACCCTATATCTTTCAATTCACATGCAATTATAGCACGAAAATTTGCAGGAATTAATAAACTTAACATATATATATATGTATAATGCTCAGATTTTTCTCTAGCCATAAAAATTCCATTAGATAAATAAAATAAGTCATTAAATTCATAACAAAAAATCTACCAGTAACACAAAATAGTTAGCAACCCTAACAAATATTCATATAATACATTATCTATATCACAAAATAATTTCATAAAAATCTTACATGTAATAAACACCAAAAACTATAACATATCCAAAGATTAACTTCAAATAAATTTTCAACAATTCAAAACATGCATTAGAATTTAGAGATAAAATAAACCCTAAATACCTAAAGCAATGAGCAACACATGATCATCATACTCAAATAATTAAAATAAAATTACTTTGACCCTAAAATTTTTATGACAACCTATAAACATCTCATGCTATCATTGAACGTCACCTTGTCATGCAATAACATCAAGAAACACAAAATCACAATTTATGAACCTAGGGCATAATTCCCAAAAGCAGGCAAAATGACCTTTATTAACTTAAAAATTCATAATAATTTCATCTTAACACCAAATCAGCTAAATTCAGTGGCATTAGAAACTAGACTAAAAAAAAAGAATTTGATATATTACATGCATATTTTGACAATATTTTACATAAAGAAAAAGTCCTCCAATGTCAGTCTAAATTTCAGGTCTGTAAAAAATTGTACAGCTTTTAGGGTTGACTTCGAAAAATCATAACTATTTAATGAAAACTTTAATTCAAGCGATTCAAAAGCTAAACGAAAGCTTAAATGTCTAATATTTGGAAAAAAATATAAACAGAGCAATACAAAATCAAAAATCACTAGAATATGACAGCTGTTAGGTGTTTGTATGAAAAGTAGGCATAAGGCATCAAAAAAATTCAATACCAATCCATAGCCTAATAAAACCTCAATTAAAATTGTAAAGGCATAATTAAAATAATGTTAATTGATAATAAAATATACCTATAAAAATCTACATAACAAAAATATTAAAATCTTTGATATCTCTAATTTAGGGTTTAATAAAAGGTTAGTCAAAACAATCAGATCATTAACTCTTTTCAATCACTAATTGACATGAAATATATATGATAAATAAATCCCTTTGAAGATAATAATAATTATAATACTAACATAATAAACCAAAACATCAAACAAACAAGTTAAATGATTGAAACACTTACAAAGATGAACAAAATTAGGGAGATTAAAAATATTTATAAAGCCAAAGAAAACCAAGCATGAAGTTAATCAATAGAAAAAAATGCAGTGTGAGTCTAGGGTTACTATTAGGAGTCCTTTATATAGATTTTATGTGTAGACTAAAACCCTAAGAAATTCCTTTTTCTCACATAAAATCTCTCTTATTTCTTATTTATTTTTTTCTTTTTTTTCCTTTGCACGACAACTTTGTCATATTCCTTTCTTCTTCTTTTTTTGTTTCTTTTAGTAACATTATATATAATATAATATGTTATATAATTTAATATTTTATTGTAATCATATAGTATAATACAATTATTTCTTTATATATATATATGTAAACTAATATAATATAGTATAATATGTAATACAAAATTTTTTATACACAACAATAATATTTACTCCTATAATGGCAAAAATATTAATTTTCACATTATTGTTTTAAATACTTTATATGATCTAATTTCTTAATGCCATTATAATAAAAATACTATACATATAATTATCATGACATCATTAATATTATAAAAATAAGAAAATATGCAACAAAATTTATGTCATCATCAAGAATATAATTTTAGGGCACAAATAACTCTAAAACATTATAAAGATTATAAATTTAGAGCAAGTTAAAACCCTTAAAAAACAATAAATACTTTAAGCTTATTATCACTTTTGACATGAACATCTTGAGCACATCGATCCCATATGGCCATCACCTGTGAAATTACTAAATAAAAAGTTAATTTACTAAACATAAATAATAATACTGCTAAAATATCACATTCTATCATTAAATTAACAAAAGTGTCCATTGAAAAAAATGGCGGGCTATACATTATGAGACTGCTAGAATGATCTTGGATAATCTGGAAGGCATGTTTGGAGGCTAGGACTTTACAAAGCGACAAGGGGCACTTTAGAAACTCTTGAAATGTAAGTAGAGATCAGGGATATCTATAAAGGAGCATATGATGTTGGTCATGGTTACCTAGCTGAGGCTTAGACCAATGGAGCTGACATCGATGCTGAAGCTTAGATGACTATGGTCTTTGAGACTTTGCCTAAGGAATTCATCCATTTAGAGCTACATTTAATTAGAGCAATAGATAGGGTATGACCTTGATGGAGTTGATGAAACAGTTATAAGAGTTCAAACTGCTGATCAGAGAGTCAAATGCTAATGGCAAGGCCAACTTGGCAGCTACTATTGGTTCCAATCCCAACCTAGGGAATGGAAAAAAACAACAAGTCAAGAGCATAAAGTCTTATATTCTTGCAAACGGCAAGAACAAGAATAAAAAGAATCATAACCCAAAGAAACTAAAGTGCTTCTTCTGTGAGAAGGTTGGGAATATTAAGATGATTTGCAAGGACTTCCTTTCTTAAGGAGGTAGGTGTGATATTTTGCATTTAGAAACTTGTTTGCTTGAGGAATCCAGTGACATTTAGGTCATAGATTCTAGAGCAACTAATCATGTTTGTTTTTCTCTGCACGTATTTACAGAAACAAGAAGTCTGTTACATGAAGACTTCATGCTTCGAATGAGTGATGGATCCTTGGTCTTAGTTGAAGCAATGGGATACGTCCATTTGTATTTTGATAATTATAGGATTTTAATTTTGTGAGATTATTTTATGTTCCTAAATTTAAAAGGAATTTAATTTATGTAGCTTGTTTATTTAAAGACCCCTACTTCGTTTCTTTTAATAATAAAGTGGTTATTCGTAAAAACAAATCTTTTATCTATTATGGATGGATGCAAAATAATTTATATTTTATCAAACCTAAGATGAACTTATTGCTTAATGTTGAGATGAATGATAATAACTCTAAAAGACTTAAAACTTCTCACTCTAATAAGACTTATTTTTGGCATTTACGACTTGGTCACATTAGCCTGAATAGGATTCAAAGGTAGATAAGGGATGGACCTTTGAGTTACTCAAAGGTGGAATCTATACCACAAAGTGAATCTTGTTTGGAGGGTAAAATGATCAAAAGACCATTTGGGTCTTAGGGCAATAGGGCCGAAGAGGTTCAAAAACTTATGCGTAGTGATGTTTGTGGACTAATGAACATCCAAGCATGAAGAGGGTATGAGTATTTTGTCACTTTTATGGATGATTGCTCAAGGTATAGGCATGTGTACCTAATGCACCACAAAAGCGAAACTTATGACAAGTTCAGGGAGTTTTGGGCTAAAGTAGAAAAGCAATTGGGTAGACCCATAAATGCACTTTGATCTGATTGAGGTGGAGAAGAGCTTTTTAGTGAGTTTTTGGGACATTTATTAGAGAATGGGATTTTATCCCATTTGACTGCTCTAGGCATTTCGCAGTAGAATGACTTAGCAAAGAGAAGGAATAGAACTTTCTTGGAAACGGTCAGGTTCTTGATGAGTTATTCATCATTGCCTTTGTCCTTTTGGGGATATACACTCCAAACCTTCAAAATCGGTTCTTAAAACTCCTCACAAGTTATGGATGGACAAGAAAACATCCTTAAACCATATTCGCATATAGGGATGTCCAGCTCATATCCTATTTAGGGATGCGAATAAGTTGGAAGCACATTTGGAAGTTTGCATATTTGTAGGATATCCAAAAGGGACTAAAGGGGATTATTTTTATAACCCAAAGGAAAATAAAGTTGTGGTTTCAACTAATGCAACTTTCCTTGAGGAGAGTTACATGGACAACTTCAAGCCTTGAAGCAAAGTGGTGCTTGAGGAGTTGAGGAGTGATTCGATCACTCTGGGGGATCCTATAGAAACCATTCTAATCTGTGTAGAAAAACCAAAAGAACTTGAATGCAAAGGCTATAGAGGATGTTGATTCGAAACTCTAGATAGAGGCCATAAACATATAGATGAAATCTATGGAGACTAATCGGATCTGGGAGCTTGTGGATCTTCCCAAAGGGGTAAAAACTATAGGGTGTAAGTGGATCTACAAGAAGAAGAGAAGAGTAGATGGAAAGGTTGAAACCTTTAAGGCTAGACTGGTAGCTAAGGGATACATATAAAAGGAAGGAAACGATTATAAGAAAACCTTTTCACTTGTAGCCATGCTTAAATCCATCTGGATTCTCTTGTCCATAGCTGCCGCTCTCGACTATGAGATTTGACATATGAATGTTAAGATGGCCTTTCTAAATGGTTATCTTGATAAGTCCATTTATATGGAACAACCAGATGAGTTCAAGGTCAAGGGTTAAGAGGGTAAGGTTTGTAAACTGCTAAAGTCAATATATGAACTTAAGTAGGCTTCCTGTTCTTGGAATGTAAGATTTGATCAAGTGATCAAAACTTATAGGTTCGCACAAAATATTGACACACCATGTGTGTACAAACAAATTAAGGATGGGAAGGTGGTTTTTTTACTACTTTATGTAAATGGCATTTTGCTAATTGGCAATGACATTGGGACGTTATCATTGGTCAAATTATGGTTGACCAAGTAATTTGACATGAAGGACTTGAGTAAGGCTAATTTTGTTCTCAGTATCTAGATTTTTTGGGATAGGAAGAATAAAATGATAGCTTCATCCCAGGCCAACTACATAGATAAGATTCTTAGGAGGTTTGCAATGCAGGATTCCAAGAAAGGTGGGCAACCATCTAGGTCTGGAATTCCTCTTTCTAAGAAAGACTCTCCAAAGTCTGAGGAAAAAAGAGAATACATGAAGAAGGTGCCTTATGCTTCGATAGTGGGTAGTCTCATGTATGCCATGTTTTGCACACGACCAGATATTTGTTATGCACTTGGGATTGTAAGTCGATTTACGCGGATCTTGGACCAAACCATTAGGTTGTAGTCAAGCATATTTTCAAGTACCTAAAAAGGACTCGAGGGTACATGCTTATGCATTTGGCTGAGGACTTAACCCCTCTAGGATACACTGATTCAAATTTCCAATCCTATCTAGATTCGAGGAGATCGACTTCTAGTTTTGTGTTTACATTAGGCAGTATTGCTATCAGTTGGAGAAGTGTGAAGTAAGATTGCATTTTGGATTCAACAATGGAGGCCAAGTACATGGCAGCTAGTGATGCTTCGAAAGAAGCAGTGTGGCTCTAAAAGTTCGTTGGGCATCTTAAGGTAGTTCCTGATATGGATAAGGTGGTATCATTGTACTATGATAATAATGCGGCGGTAACTAATGCTAAGGAACCAAGATTTCATAAGAAAAATAAGCATATTGATTGGAAGTATCATGTGATAAAGGACTTTGTAGAGGCAGGCATGTTGCTGTGTGCAAAATCACATCAGAGGATAATTTAGCTGATCCATTCACGAAGACACTCACTGTGAAAGTCTTCAAGAGGCATGTAGAAGCTATGGGGATGCGAGATTTGTCATATTTACTCACTTAGTGCAAGTGGGAGATTGTTAGGCATGTATGCCCTAAGGAGTAAAAATGTAATATGTTTTTGGAGGCATTTTTATCAATAAAAAATTTATTTATTATTTATATACCAAATCTTGTCCTCTTTACGTTCATATTTGTTGAATATATGTTAAGTAAACAAATATCTAAGACTGTCAGTCTAAACCTTTAAGAATTAGGCATATGATGGACAGATTATGCAGAAGACATGATTCTTAAACTTACGATCTAAATCATAAGATCTGCAATCAAGGGAATAAAGTTGGGCTCTTTATTCATACAAATATTGTTATGTTGTCTATGTCTTTAACAAGAGATGGTTTGACTTGACCATTAGAGAAAGACTCCGCATATAGAAACATTGGCATATTGTTATAGGTGATGATGTGTTGGATCGGAACATAAAGTGAATTGATTTAGATTAATAATTCTGTTTCGGTAAATCGATTCACTTTAGACAATCATATGTGTTGTATCTTAATCTTGAGATGAATAATGGGCCCATTGTCTTGACTTGTGTCCTTTGATGTACCAAAGGGTGACATCCACATTTTAATAGTGGTACACATGCCGATACGTTGGAGGCATGACTCTTGATAGCGTAGACCTATTATTCATAGACATGGAATTCATAGCTCCTCTTCATGAGTAGTTGATATCCTTTTATATGCATTATCCTGTAATTAGAAAACTAGAGCGCTCAACCATTTAAATACATAGGTGTAACCGAATGTATACCATCTTTGGATGGTAAGTTTTTTGATGGTGAGATAATAGAATGTAAGAGAAAAAGAATCAGAAAGGTAAGACAGAACTTGTCCTTAAGCTGATTATAGATAATCTTATGGAGATACGATACATTATGATATGTCATGGAGACTTAGCTATACGGGCTTTGTAATTATATATAGTACTAGAGTGCAGCTCTAAGCTTTTAGTGGAGTAGCGTTTGAGCTTATAATTATGAAATGTATATCTAGGATATTAGGTTTTATGATTATTGGGAGCTTGAACTATATAGGTCCATTTGGTCTCCTTTGTTAGCTCACAAAAATCCTGTAACAATATGGTATAATTTTCCAATAATTGCTGACTTGTGTCAAATTATTAGATTGGCTAACAATTCGATAGGATCGGATAATTCATGTCTATTTATCGGTTGAATTAATTTTGTGAAATTTAAAACAAGATAAACTTGTTTAATTATCAAGATTAGATAATTCATGTCTGTTTATCTATTGGATTAGCTTTGAATTAATTCAAGATAAACTTATTGAATTATCAGGAATATTTATTTTCGTAAAGATTATCTAGATATAATTGTTTTAATTAGATAACTTCTCTATTGGGTTATTTGAATTAATATAGAGGGTCTATCTTAAGAATCTCGGGTAGGAAATAAATATTTGCAAAGATCATTCATCGTAAGTTTGGTTGACCGATCTTTAAGTTTGACCTGCTAATGAACAGTTCAGCCTACTGATCTAGCGATAAATAAATCACGCATTTTCATGCATATTTTTTTAGATATTGTTCTTGATTTGATTCTGATTTGAATTTTCGAGGCCTTATTTGATAAGGACTGACTCTTAGGCCTAACCTCTATAAATGGAGAGTAAGTCTCATAGTTAATTAGATCAGTTGAGAAATCTAGAGTGAGACTTTGCTAGTGAAATTCTGTAACTTCTTGAAAGCTATTGTTCACACATCACGAACCATAGCTTTAGGTTTTCTCAATTTTTTGGAAGGAGAGTCACCGAGGAAAGGCTAAACAACATGCCCCCACATGCACTTTGATCATGAATAGAGAATAACAAAGAAGACTAGTTGATTGAGGCTCCTTTAGAATGTTATACTCTTCATGGATTGCGGGAGCTTTCTTGCATTTACAAGTTCAGTAAGATCTGGTTAATTTATGCATATAGTGTGTGAAACTTGTGTTTTGAAAAATACTTTGGTATAAACAATTTTAAAATTCCATTGCATACTATGTTTTCTACAATATCCATCTAGGAACGTACTCTTTAGTTCTCCAATCACGTATCCATATGGGAACGTACTCTCGACTAAGTATTTTAATCTAACTACTTAATTCATCTCCCAGTTTACCTTCTACTTAGCCATTTTAATCCGCTCAATCACGTATCCATACGGGAATGTATTCTCGACTAAGTACTCTCGACTAACTTTAATCCGCTCTTCTTTTCCCTTTATCCAATGGACTTTTTTCATTAAAGTTGCTCTCTATTCATTATTGACTTGGGATCATATGCAGCTTTTTTTAAGGTTTATCCTTCTTTTTTTTTGCTTTTCATGTTGGGATGAAAATGACACATTCTCCTTATTGGCCTCTTGCGATATTTTTACTTAATCTAAACTTGTCATGCAAATCAATCATAGATGCAAAATAACAATCGCATACATAAAATCAATATCATTACAATAATCATATAAATCAAATCATTACAATTAATATGAACTAAGTTACAAAACTAATATGTACTAAGTAAAAAAATAACAAAACTAATTTATATACTAAATAACAATCACATAAACCAAATCATATACTAAGTTACAAAACTAATACTAATTAATATACAAAGTAATAAAATTAATTCATAAACTAAGAAACAAATAACTAAAATTAATACAAACTAATAAACAAAACACTCATATTCATAACAACAATCATATACATCAAAATCAATATCAAGACAAAATCATTTAAACTAAATCACCACAATTAATATAAACAAAAAATCACATTAGCATGGACCATGAAAATTGATAACATAAAATATGATTAACTAATTAACTAAAAACCCTAAAAAAATTGTTTACATAAAATATGATTAACTAAAAATTGATAACAAAAATTATGATTAACTAATTTACTAAAACTAAAACCTAAAAAATTGATAACATGAAATATAATTGACTAAAACTTAACTCTAAAAAATTGGTAACACATAATAAAAACTATATAACTAAAAATAACAATAAATTAAATAATGAAAACTCAAAATAACAAAGAAAAAAAAGCAAGTACATAATCCTCCAAAAAATGAAAAAGGGAAACGATAAAAAACAATTCAAATAGAGGAGAAATTTGGTACAATTTTTGCTTGTAAAGTGACGACAACGGTGAAGGTGTTGGGTCAAGATGCCAATAGTGGGTGAGCTCTTGGCGATTAACGCTATAGAGATAAAGAGTCAAGATGGAGATGGCAGGCAAGGGGGTATAAGGCAACAGAGTCATGCATTCACGGTGATGGTGGCTGACAGAATGGTAGGGGTCGAGATTGACAGTCTGTGGGGGTTAGGCAAGCGATGATGAGGACAAAGTAGGTGTGGGTTAGAGTGAAAGTGGGTAAGGGTGAGGGTTAGTGTTAGTTTGCATATAGGAATTTTGATAAAAGGCGAGCATTTAATATGTTTAGATAGGCAAAACAATCTCGTATGGAATTGTAATGACTAGAAAAATTCAAAAAAATTAATAAGTATGATTCACTAATGATTCCTCTATAATTACTCAATTAAGTGCTTGAGAAAGTGCAAGTATAAAACTTACTAACACGAAAATTTCTGAGGTCTTAATAGCTATAAGACCTTGAAAATAAATAATGTTATGAATGCATAAAATTATGTGCTTTATTTATGAGACATGTAACAATATAATGTTATAATGTCAAGAATAATCCATATTGTATGGATAAATTTATGGAAATGATTTCATGACAATATGGAAATTTTAATAAGGTAAAGATACAGTAAGTGATTGGAGCTCATGAAATTATTTTTTTAGCAGAGTAAGAATTCTATAGTAGTAAGGAGTACAGTTATGCTTACAGATCAAGGATTTGATCAAACCACCATGACATAGTATAGACTTCAAAGACCAGCAATAGTGCCTATAAGTACGTGTAAATGCAGTTAAAAAAAGGCTGAATAATCAGCTATCTCTCTACTTTCTCTTTCTATATTTTCTCTCTCTCTCCAAAAATTCTAATCAAGATTTCGGTGTTCGTTTTTGACACCTCTTGCACCAATGGAAAGCTCTCAATGAGCTGGTTCCAACGACGTGTCGTGTCAGCCACATCTCTACTAGAGAAAGCGTCATGCGCCAATTTAAGTGGTAGAGAAACCTAAAATTTTTTGATGAGAAATGTTCGCCATCCGGCACCTAATCGACGTGATTCTTGTTCCTACATGACCACCACGATGAGAGGAACAAGTCCTACCCATGGTTGCACCTCAACCATCACCAAAAAGCTCTTCCCATCTACCCCCACCACCGCTGCCATAGAGCTCACTGATCTCACAACTTTGACCACCGTCAAGGTCAATTGACCTTACCGTTGTGTTCAGAAGATCAAGGTAAGCAAAATGCCTCAATCAATTTCACACCATGATAATCATTTGCTAGAAAATGGTGAACGCCATTGATGACTACCGTGAGAGGGATGGAACTTGGCATTCTAGACACGATTTTGTCAAATTAAGGGCATAGCCATGTTCAGAGGATCACAAGGATTATTTTGCCCCTCTCAATTTCACAGTGGCATCGACGGTCACCGAAGAATGAAGCTACCATCTAGCATCACTGCGGTGGCTGCCGTTGCCACCTTTCCTAGCCACGTTGCTTCCAATTGATGGGGAAATGGTCAAAAATGAATAGGTAGCAAAATTCCTTGACCAATTTTGGTCCACCACAGCCAGAGATTCAAGATCAGAGCTCCTCTATTTCTACCAATGTTAAACCTCATGATCTGAGTAGTTAGAGGTAGAATTAGGTGAAATTGAGGCCACCAATAAACTCAAAATGGTCAAATTAGGGGTTAGGCCTGAGCTCAACTACCAACGAAGCTCTACTAGCATCGATCAACGCTGGTCAATGGCCGGTCAATGGTGACCACATGTTTTTGTGAACTGGACCTCTAATTGATGATCTGAGACCACCTCCCGACTTGTTTCGACACTCCAAATGCAATGGTGCCCTCCATTCGACCTAATTCTACTCCATTGAAAATCATCTAGTACCAGCTACACGTGAATCAAGGTGACTCAAACTATAGTAACAGAGTCCAGAATGATATTTTCAGTAATGTATGATCTTCAGGAACCATTCTTAACCATTCATGGTCACTCGAGGAGTATTGTAGAGGATATTTTACAAACGGTAGATACAACAAGATGTGACTGGACCCATTTAGCTCGGAGTCCAAGTAGAAATCTTACTTACAATATGAACGATTTTAAATAAATTGTTTTACATGTTTTTGTAAGAATTACAAAAATGCATGAATAATGATATGTTATGCCATAATATGTGATGTTATGTACTGTTATTAACGATGTGTGATGAGATGTATTGAAATGCCATGATTGCAATTTATCACGATCAAGATATGTCATGTTATTTACTAGTATGATTATGATAAGTGATGAATGCAAGGTTGATTTATAATGCCTAATCACTTTTAAGTTATGCATGTAACGATGTATGAAGTAAATGATTTTTAAATATTTATATATATGTTTGCAAATAGGTTTGTAATTGTTATGCAAGTGTTTTTTAAAGTATGTTTGCTTTTGTTATGTAAAAGATTTTAAAGTTTAAATCAAGGTTTGCAATGCATTTGCAATTATTATTCTTAAAGTATGTTTGCATGTGAAATGCACAAAGTTTTAAAGAGCATAAGTTATGATTTTTAAATGTGTTTGTATATAATGTGTTAGCATTTGATATACTTACTAAAATTAAAAAGAAGTTAATGATAAAAAAAGAAAGTGTCATACCAGCCTCCTTGATGTGAGGTACATAAGTAAAGTTAAAGTTATGATCTTCTTGATGTGAAATACATAAGTAAAGTTAAAGTTATGACCTTGGTGGACGATGGTCTCAAGCCATCTATAAGGGAAGCATTATGTTTATGATCTCGTGATTAATAATATTGGTATGAACACTAAAGTTTATAAGATAAGGAAAGTTGAGTTACAAAATAAGTTATGGCATCAATAATTAAGCATAAAACTAGTAGATAAGCCAACATAAAATATTCATGTATTTTTTGCAAGACTGATTTCCTACTTATTGAGCGAAAGCTCATTTAAGTATATTCATACTATAGATAAGAAAACCTAACAGTGACATTGATGGGTAGTGGCAGCGGCGGACAAATAAGGGAGATGGGAATAGGTGCCACTCATGAAATTTGTAATATTTATGTACTATGAGTTTATGAATTTATGCATGTTTTACTTTTATGTTAAATTAAGAAATGAACTTTATGAATATGTTTTATGAATGAATTTTATGGATATATTTTATGAAGTTATTATTATGAAAGTTTAGATGATTATGCTTTGAAAAAAAGCTATGTTGGATTTAAGGAAGTTCTAAAGAGCATTTAGTATGATTTTATTCTATCATTTATTTTAAAATTCTTTTAGAATAGTCTTATTTACATAAAGACATGTTTTAAAGAAAGTAGTTTTTAAATCATTGTTCCTCTGTTTAAGGGAAAAAGTTTCAAGAAAATTATTATGATTATATCTTAAGAAAGTTGATGTTGTGAAGTATGCAAAGGATTGAGTTTTGGAAATTATAATTACGTTCAAACGCAATAATTACGATTATGTTATCACCGCTTTAAAGAAATTACTATTACTATTTAGATTTATGGAATTAAGTTTTGATAAAGGATTTTTATTCTTTTTGAGGTTATAGGTTAAGGATTCCATAACAATAATTCATTTTGAAAAAAAGAGTTATTTTTGTAATTTCAGTACTTTATATTAAAGTATGTTGAAGTTATGATAATATTTACGTTAAGTAATGGCCTCGTAGGTAAGGTCGTTACAGGCCTAGCCTTACACAACGGTGTAAAAAAACCCGTCATATTATGCTCTCTTTACACGACAATTTTTTAAAACACTACCATGATATATAATTTTTATTCAAACTTTCAACCAAGCAAAACAACATCGTATTGCCCTTGGCCTTGCAAGACTTTTTTTGTTAAAAAAAAGCCATTGTGTTATGTACTATTTACACTACAATTTTCTAAAGTAACCATCATGTTACCTAATCTTTTTCTTTTTCTATGATGCTTTTCTTTATAAACTGTCATGAAAAATTTGTCAAAAACACTTTATTTAATGTATTTTTTTTATGTACCCCATGAATGGCCAAACCCATAGTTTATCCATTCAGTGGCCTATGATTCAATTTATATGTGTATTATTATAAAAAATATATTAAAGATACAAATTCAACAACATGTCCAACTTATGAGTGAAATAAAATGACATAAATTACTTTCAAAATGACATAAATTAGTTTTAAAATGCTCACTTTGTCCTTTTTTTATTTGTTTCTTAACACATGTCCATTCAACATCTATGTGAAGCAAGTGAGAAACATCATAATCAAAATCATCAATCTCTTCAATCGGTGGCAATCCCTTTATGAATAAGAGGATATCTGTGCAGTCTTCAACAACTTCTTTGCCGTTAAGAGCTACTCTTGGTTTCATTGGTGCAACTAGAGACAAATCCAAATCTTTAGAATTTGTTATGCAAAAACCTTAGATTTCTTGTGATATCATGGTGAAGGGATCATTTTTGTATTCCAATCATCAAAAGTCCACTACGATGTTGTCATTATCAATCTTAACATAGTTATTGTTGGCCCACTTGCACCCATAAATGCTATTCACAATCCACGATAATTAAGTTCCCAAATATTGTCAACAAATCCAAAGTAGTTCATGGTCCTATGTACAAGACTCTTGTCCTTTTGCGGAGGAAATATGCATAGTCTCAGCATAGAGAGTTACACCACTGTTTTGGATAAGATGCTTTTCATCTCTTTCATGAGTATAGAAAGTATTAACTATTCATGGAATATGATGTATATCTTGTCACTATCGATGACGGTCCGTTAGCTAGATTTATTAAATCTTGTGATAAGGATACTTGGAATAAAGCTCTGGATTTGCATCTCTTAATTCCTTCATGTGAACCTCAATAAAAGGCTCCGCTTCATTAGCATTATAAAGACATGAAGACAAGCTTGCTCTTATTTCTCTCGATTTATAGGTAAAGGGTTGCCGATAAATAGTTCTTTAGGCTAAATGATTATTGTATTTAGCAACCATTAGCACTTCTACATTGGACAATTACACCAGGTAAGATTCGACTGATTCTTCCACCATGTAACTTTCTATGATATATCTCTCTAGCTTATTTCAGTTCTTTACATAACATTTTAAAACCTTCATATATCTTTTAAAATGTCATATCCATCTCAAATACACTAGTACGTATAACTTAACTTCACAAACTAAGTGAACCGACAGAATCATGATGTTAAAAAAGGCCAGTGGAAAATACTTCTTAAGCATGCATAAGGTTTATACCAACTCTGATTATAATGACCTAACATAAGTGGATAAATTACCTTGGAGTACATTGAATTGAATAACAAGCACAACTTGGTAATTGCAAATCTCATATCCTTTGCTATAACTCCTTGCAGCACAAGTGGTAATAATTTTGTTTCAGTAGATAACTATCATGTATCTTCATGCCAATAAGTTTAAAATCCTTTACAGTTTCAACTTTTTAAAGTTTGAAGAATAGCTATAAGACACTTTCAACAAAGCAAGCCATTCATATAGCTTGATCTTTTCCCCTCTTAATAACATATGCTTCATCGAAAGTAAGTAAGTATGGTTCACTATTTTCTCAAGAAACAAATTAGGCCTAATCTCTATCTCTATGAAATCCAATAGTACTTTTTCACTATCTTTAGTCTTGCCTAGAATATCAAGCAATGTGCTGACTATTGATTCATAAACATATTTCTTAATATGGATAACATCTAAGCAATGAACAACAAAAAACGTCTTCTAATATAGAAGTTTGCAGAAAATTGATCTCTTTTTCTAAGATTCATCTATTGGTGGCTCGTCCTTAACTTGCTTTCTTTTCTGAAATATTCCTTCAACATCTTTTACCATTTCAAATATTTGTTCACCCATCAAAGGCCGATGAGGGTGTCTTTCTTTTATGTTCCATCAAAAGTTTTATTTTGTTTGCCTAATGTTGATTTCTTGGAAGCCATCTTCTTTGGCCAAAAAAAACAATTTTATTACCATTCTGCAACAGTTGGTAAGATGTTTTCTTCATACAAATAAGACAATCAATAAAACTGTTCACTAAATAACTGGATAGATTTCCTTATGTGGGAAAATCATTAATTGTCCATATCAACATTGCACAGATGTGAACATCTCTTCTTGGTAAGCATTTGAAACTTTAATCCTATTTTCCCACGAGCTCTTTGGGTCATCAATTAATGATGTCAAGTACACATCAACGTCATTCCTCGGTTGTTGAGGATATGAAATCAATAAAGTCAACAAATAGAACTCCCACTTTATGCAATTTTTTGGAGAGAGATTGTAATTTACAAGTATTACGAGCTAAGTGCTATGCCTACTACTTGTGTTACTATGCTAGTTCATATTTCTTAATTGAATGTTAAACTCAAAATGATCGACATAAAAATCTTCCATTGTGGTGAATCTACCAGATGTCTAAGCATACCATTATCGACCTATTTTTTTATGATCCCAAGTCAAAATCTTGGCATGATCCATATTTTCAAATAAACGCTTTAAACATAGTACCAACGGAATATGCCACAACACTTTTGTTGGCACTCATTTCTTATCGTTAGATGACTTATTCCCTTTCTTCTACCTTGACTATTTACAAACTAGGCATTCATTCATTCAAGTCCTTATTCTCCTTCCTAGAAAGGATGCAATCATTATCACAAGTATGTATTTTTCATTTTTCAATCCCAAAGTGCTCAAAGTCTTCTTCACCTTATACATACTAGTTGGTGTTTTATTATCCTTTGGTAGAAGCTCTCTTAAAATTCTAAAAGATTTGTGAAAATAGAATTTGTTCACCCTTAATGTCTTCAAATTCCATAACCTAACTAAAGTGAACAATTTTATGAATTTTGTATGTCTCTCATATACAGGTGTCTCGGCATCATTAATTATTGTCTTAAATAACTTTAGACGGTATAAAAAGTATTCTTCCAAATCAATTACCATGTCAAACATATTATCACCTATATTATCCTCAACAAATAGTTCACTTCCTTTACTATTTGAAGTTAGATTGAAACAAAGCTCAATAAGTAAATCCCATGTTTTGTAATGATAAATAGTCCCATATCAAAATAAATATCCTTTAATAATTCCAATTGAGTGAGATCTATAATTTCCATGTTCAACACAATGACACTGAATATCACCTTAGGCATAAGTTTTAGAAAGTAACAAAAATTCTTCCATACCAGTGTATTGTTTAGTCAATCTATTAACTCAGATTTATTTCCTAACGATTTTATAGATCCTAAATCAAAATATTACATTTAATTAAGCCTTACAAAATACAAATCATATAATTTTAATTACAATCAATTTCACACACATATTTAAAGTAACCCATCATAAACTAATAATAATCTACTAATTAATTAACATGTGAAAAAATAAATATGGTCAAATCTATAAATCTAAAAATTTCAGCTCCAAGTCATACCTATAAATCAATATAAAAGGTTCAACAAACTAAAAACATAATCAACGATATCAAAAACTATAAATATGCCATTTAATCAATTACAAACAATAAGACAAAGAGGGATGGAGACGTGGAATGGCCATGGAATATTGGTATTTGGAGGTTTGCGCTACTTTTGGAGTTTTTTTTTTTTTTTGCTTTCTTTACTGAATTGGGTGATGATTGGTGTAGTTTTATAGGGACCTTCCACGACTTTTTTTTTTTTCTATAAAATCCTGTTTAAAGTGGTTAAAAAAGAAAAAATAAGATGATGAACTTCTTCAACAATCATTTCTCACAGAAACAATCATGGAACGTATTCAAATAAAAAGCAATAAAAAAACCACAATAACTGTTGTCGTATGTTGATATGCAATGATGGTTTTTGAAACAAAAAAATGAAATTTCTAGATTCAATAACAATTGGTGTTTTTTACCCTCTATCATGACAGTTTTTAAAAAGCCATCATCAAATAAGAGTAGTGGACTAACTAATTTTTAGTAGCAATTTGGATACTTAGACTCCTAAAGTTTTAATTTGTTAGCACCATTAGTTCCTATGTTATGAACTCTGACACTGTTATGTACTCCTTCCAATTGTTGGTTTGTCCTGAAAAGATTTTACTTACAAAAGTGAAAACACAATGGAATAGAATTTTAAAAAATTTCTTAAACTTCCAAGATCTATCTCATGATGCTATATACAATAATTAAATAAAACTTGAACTTATGTTTTGAAAAAAGCCCTGAATTATCAAGCATTTCAAAACCTCAAAGTTCTTGCTATTCTCCTTATTTTGAACCAACTAGTGTGTGGGCAACAATAAGACTTCTTGAGTTTCTATATCTCCTTCGAACCCTTCTTGAAAGAGGTCCTCAAAAGTTCTAAAGGGAAGAGTAATAAGAATTCTAGATGGAGGCAAGATAAAAGACTACAAAAATAGAAACTCTAAGGTCTACTTATAGCTATATTGGTGTTAAGAGATAGGAGCAACATCTAGTGCATCACGCCTACCTTAGGGTGGTTAGGCATGATTGTCATCCCTCCAATAATAGTGTGATATGCATGTCATAACTACCATTGTCCATATAATCTTGAATCTATCTAATATCTGTCTAAGATCTGATTTTAGTTTAAATTGTGATATTATTTATTTTTAACTTTTCAAATAAATATTTTCTATGATTTCTTAATTATTTGTTACATATGATAAAATAAATAATTATTTATAGTATCAATTTTAACGTTAAAATTGATATTTTTAAAAAAAAAATAGACATTTTTCTACGCTTTGATAAAAACTATATCGCATGAAAATCATGTGACATAATTACATTATGTAATCATAAGAATAGCCATATATATTCTCGGAGTACAAAAGTTGGGGCCACTAGCAGTATGGACAATGCATTGTGTGAATTTTCAATTCAGCCCCTATTGATTAGAAATGATCTAAGAAATTTCTATTGACCTATGTGAAAGAATGTTATGGAGTGTAAAGGGACCCAATGAACATATATACTTTAAGCTTCAATAATTAGTAGTAATTATTAACTTCAGTTTGGCCTACTATTGGAAACCAAAGTTGAACCATTAAATTACATGTATTAATTGTATAGAACCTTCAATATTAAATATTGACAATATGGCCGTCCATGAACAGAACCATTAATATGTGATAATACTCTCTGCAATAATATTTTATAACTACAGCTAGGTTTATAATCTTCCGTACAACCTCTCCAAGTGCTTCTTTGTCCGTGAGTTCCATTAGGCCAAGTTTGTTACATGGGATTAGGACTAGAATAAATTTTATTTATCCTAGTCTTGCATTTGGTGGTGAGTTTAGATAGAATAATTTATCCTGAGACCTAAAAATAGTCTTATTATCATGGGATCAATAATCCCTCAAAATACCATGGGATTATTTATCCCATTGCATCAGATTAGAACAATTTGTCCAACCAAGTCCCCTCCAGCAAGTGGCCCACCATTGTTGGAACTTTCTTCCATTAGATCTCCATGGTGCTAGCACCTCTACTAGATCTCCATCATCGACACCCCTACCAGATCTTCGTCAGACCACACCTAACCATCGACTGGTGTTGTGTCTTACTTGACGACTTTCCCCATAAAGCTCAGCCTTTGTTCCCACCACCGTGAAACTTAGCCCATTCCTCTGTCCCCTTCAATGTAAAACTCCTCACTTGAAAACCTATCAAATATCTATTATTAAGTGCAACCTAAAGCAATTTTGATTCCTCAAAATCATAGCATTCTTTTACTTGCATTTACCTAATCTTCAAAACCCCCCATCAAATGGCTGTCAGTGACCCACCATCCCTTCCCCCACAAGTTGTTTTCCTAGAACATTAATCACTACCATTACCATTAATCATGGTCTTACCTTCACTATTGGCCATTTCCACTAGAACATAATGAAGATATTTGTTCTACTTAGAAAGTGCTTTATATCAAATATATATATATATATATATATAGAGGTATGCTAGAATGGAGCTTTTGTTCCTAAAAAAAATAATAATAAAGCTCTTGAATAAGGAAAAGAGAGACGCAGCCCCCTCTTCATCAGGGTGAGAATGAAGGAAGAGTGCTCCGACACGGGGGGACAACAGCATGGAGAAGGTACGATGGGGTTCGCTGGTGAGGGGGCTTCTTTCTTTTTTTCATTGGGTTTTTTGTCCGTGACTTTCAGTAGAGAGAGAAAGGAAATTGAGAAAATGAGAGGAGGATGGAGAGAGGAAAAAAAATCAAAGAAAAAATATATATACATATATATATATGAAAATAATTCTTTTTTATCTAACTTTTTATGTTATATGATTTTATTGCTATTTATATTATTAGACATAATTAATTAAAATTATCATTCTAATTTCACAAATTGGATAATTATTTCAATGTTAATATTAACAATTGTATTTAATTTAGTTCAATCCGACAATACACCAAATATAAGACGAGATTGAACATAATTCTATCCAGTCCTAACTTTATAATCCAATCTAGTCCAATGTACCAAGTAGACACTTAATTCTCTAATACATGACCTTTTATGAATAAATCATTAACAAATATTTTGGATAATATTTAATATCTCATATCAATTAGTGAGATCTCTACATTAATATTCATGAGAATATTATTTCATCATTTTATCTTGAAGGAGCTATGGGTTACATATAAATAAGAAGTGTTCCCAGCTACATGTAATATTGTTCCTCCAATATGTCAAGATTTTGATCATGGATTTAGTGTTCTCATATGTTGACAATCAAAAGACATAATAAATATATGTGAGTTCATTGACACTTCGAAATTAAGATTGATCTATAAAATGATCAATAATGACAGAGTTCCAATTTCTTGTTATGAAATTACACAATAAATTAATTTCTATCATGGTCTAGGTTTAATGTATTCTAAACACACTAATGTCTTTATCCAGTAATCATCACATTACTATGATCTAACTAAGATCATTCACCAAGTTAGGAATAAAAAAAATCATAATATTTAGGAAGATAAAATGACCAGCTTTATCTCCTAATTGTAAGTCAAATTTATATTAAGTACGACATAATCATATCCTATATTATGAACACTTTACATACATGATTATGGAATCTTATAAGCATGGACCCTTTTTGACATTTACATATATATACACCAAAAAATAAATTCTCTTTATTAATGCAGCACTTTAAATTTCATAATATTTAAATAGAATTTACACCATGCTATAAAAGCACCAAATCCAACACCAACTACAATTCCTCTAGAATTCCCAAACATTGAAAGTGAGTGTTTTGGAATTCTCTAAAGTTTGCAAAAGCAATATCTCTTTATTATGAGACACCTATATTCTTTTTTTTTTTTTTTTAATGCACTATGAGCCATTAGATTTGGCCTAGAATTTTATGCAAAATTTTTTTCTCCTTCACATAAAGTTAACACCTATCATAGTCTTAATCTCACAAAATATTGCACATACTTAAATAATACTAATCCTATTAATTATCTATTAAAGTATTCAATGACTATTGGGTTGCCAGGAAAAATTTCAATAATAACAATTAAAATGTATCAAAATAGGGTAATAAAATTTTTCTTAAAACTTTCAAGATCCTTTATATGATGCTATTTAACACAATTGAATAGACTATAGACTTGCGAGTTCAGCAATTGATGCGTTAATTCTTATACATGCAAGTATACGTGGTCATACCAAGTAATATAAATGATGAGTTAAGTATCGTTCCCATGATGATTGATTTTAATTAATCTATTGTTAATAATTTTTCCTTTTTTATTATTATTTATTATTTTTATAGAATTAAAAAAGGGGTTTCAAATTAACTAAATAACTTAAAAGAACTAAAATAACAAAACTAAATAAATAAAAGAAACAATTAAAATTAGAATGCAAAAATAAATGATAATTAAAATGCGAATTAAAAAAAATATGAAAATCGATTAATGGGAAATTAAATAACAAAATTAAACTAACAAATTCAATTTAGAGTAACAAATGTGAATAATTATAACAAAATTAAAGAACTTGTAAGAAAAAAATGATAAAACTAGTTGATAGTTCATTCTCTACCATTAGGCAATAATTTTGCAATAATCATAGAATTATTTTCAATTTTTTGTTGAAATTAGAAACCATAAAATAGCAACTAGCTCTCCTCTTTCGATCTTTCCTTTTTGTTAAATTTAGCAAAACAACGTCTTTACTAAATTTCTTTTCATTAAATAACTTAGAACAAGCTCTCTAGATTCAATCTAATGGAAGCATTATGTTAAGACAGATAGGTTGATCTAAGCAATAAATACACAAGCTTAGTTTGTTCAACTTAGGTTATGTTTCATATTACGACACAAAAGCCTCCCGTAATTGTAAATTATAATTTGTTACTAATGGTTAAAAATACAAGACAATTACGGATCTAGATTTCTAACATAGCATTAGACAATTTCCTAGTCTTATTTAGTAGTGCACCCAAATTTAATAAGAAAATAACCATAAGCATTAATTATAGTAAAACATAAACTATCTCAATTGAAAACTTGAAAAATAATTCATACAAATAGCTACATAATTATATCTAAGACTTTGAAATCACCTTTAACCAAAAATAAATTTAGCTAGACATAATTCAAAATAATAACAAAAACATAAAAATTAACAACATTTATAGCTTAAAAGATTGGCAGAATTTGAAGAATAGTGGCATTCTCTAAGAATTTATTAGAGAAACTGCCTTGTATTCCTCTTCTTTCCTCTAGTGCCCTCTATGTTTCTCTCAAAATTTTGAGTGTTGATTGACTTTCAAAATGAAAATTGATAGAAGGACTAATGATTTGAACTGAAGGAATGCTACTTTTTTACAAGCAAACCCGTGATTTTTTTCAGAATTTTTACATGCAAAAGCGGATGAAGTCACCATAGTTCTGATAGAGTGGTTGAATGATTCGATTGCAATCTTGTAATTGAGGGACCAGTTAAGTATAACTTAGCCAAATTTGACATTTCAAGATCATACATATATATATATTTTCCTTTTCTTCCTTTTGTTGTAGCTTTTGAGAATGCAAGTTGGGTTTGTGATTCGATGCTTCATGGCTTATGGGAGGACGGAACGACTCAATCTTGGCTGTTAAGTATGCAAAACTTTGACCAAATGGACGACTAAATTAAAAGAGAAAATCAAGGTCAGTTGTGTAACGCACCCTTACGGACGTCACAGATGTCGTTACATTCATTCCTTAATATGTTTATTTTAAGATAAACTATTTGATTAAAACATAATTGAGAACATAACCCAAGATCCATGCATACATTTTTTTTTAATATTTATATATGTCAATATTTAATAAATTACTCAATTATAAATATTCTTTAAATAGTTTATCAAACCAAACGTTAAATACGTATAAAGAAGAAAACATTTAAAATCTACTTGTACAGTTCGGTAGGCCAAACTTCACACTTTGGTAGGCCGAACTTGTTTGGCAGTCCAAACATTAACCACCGGCAGGCCGCCCGAGGAGCTGCAAATTAAGGTTTTAAAAATCGCTAGATCGGCAGGGCGGTACCGAGTAATTGGAAAGCCGATCATTATATCGGTAGTCTAACCAATAATGGTCAGTAGGCCGACCGTTAGTCAAAAAATCAAAATTTAATTTAAAACAACTTCTTATGTCTTAAAGTACGAAAAAAATAAACTCAAAAAATAGAACATATTTCGTAAATCCTTAAAACTTCTCCTTCCTTGGCGTCTTCCGTTTTCAATCCATCTTGCTAAGCTCACACGCCTTTCCTTGCCCTCCAACTAGTCCAAAGTTTTCTTAGCCTTATTTGTAACATGATATAAAACTAAATAAGCTAAAGCTTAGTAAGTACATTTTATATCTCACAATGTAAATTAATTTTATGAACATCATCATCATATGCATCGTCATAATAGTGCACTAAGCACAATTTCATAAGGAACATATCTTTCATTACATTATCCACATTAAAACTTTGTTCATTTTATCTTAAGGGCCCAAGTGTTGCATTTAATCATCATTGTAGGCGCACCATCATGAGAGGAGAAGGGTAGCTAATCCTAAACTAATCATAACATCATAACATAAACATAGCATAAACATGGGTATGCAACACTTATTTAGGTGATGCATATATTCATACATATTTATATACTTTTATACTTTGGAAAAACATCAGCATCAAAACATGCATAAACTTTTCTACATTAAAACTTTCATAAAAATAATACATCATGTGTAATCATCATGAGAAACCATCATAAAACCATCATGAGCATAGATTTTTAAACTTTTGTAATTCGTATCATGCTGTAGGTGAGAATGTACTAACCTATTTAGCTTACTTAACCTTACTCGTAGGTGACGTCGCTGTAGTCTTGATATGCTCGCTCCTTAGGGTGCTCATGTCATATATTCATTCAAAATAACAATTAACAATTTATTTTCTAAAAATTAATCATCACAACATAACATCTTCCATTTCCATATTACATTACACATACATTCATTTCTTAGAAAAACATTAATTCATATTATGCTTCACTAATCATAAAACATTAAAACAAAGCTATCAACACAATTGTTTCCCGACCTCTATGAATTTGTTGCTCAATAACTTAACATTTACACTAAAGTTGGGCACCAAACTTGGCAGGCACAAAGTTGACATAAAAACATAATATCATGATTTTTCATTCGTCATAAAAATTTCATTTGTTATCCAAAACAAGTCATACAGCATACAACACAAAATCTGCTAGCAATAATAACACAATGAGCAGTCCATACTTACATTCATAAAATAAATTTTCTACATCCTAAAATAATTCTATAAAAATCCTACATACAATAGACACCAAGAAATTCAACATATTCAAAAATCACCTTTAAACAATTTCCATACAATTCAAAACGTGTGTTTGAATTTAGAGACAAAAACAACTATAAACAATTCACGTAGTGAATTACATGCGATCACTATTCTCAAACAACTAAAATAAATTTATTTAGACCTCAAAATTCATATTATAACATATTAACATATAATTACAGTAGCACAAAAAGCTTCATTACCAAATAAATTCATTAAGTCATATAAAAACTTCACCCAATAACATTCCCTCAATTCATAGATAAAATAGTCTAAAAACCTAATCTTAATGAAAATTTCGTAACACATATCATCACCAAACTTTCCAGCCCATAACCTAGCATATACATGAACATATTTGTAAAATTTCGTGAGAAATAACCTTCATTTTCATCATGAACAAAACCTATATTTTTGTGCAACACAACTAATCAACAAATTTTTTTTTGTTGGTGAGTGGCAGAGAGAAGAAAATTCATATCTTAATGTAGAAAAATCAAAATAACTTGAAATTTGGAGGAACATCACATAACACATACATGAACAACATATTAAAATTTCAGAGCAAAAGAAAACTCCTAGGCATAGTTATGGTAGTCGAATTAAGATGAGAGAAACATTTCAAAAATATTGAAAAAATGAGTTCTTACCTTAAACAAATTTTTTCTCAAACCTCCTTGAATCAACCCCAATGAAATTTCAATATTTCTTTCAAATATTTGCAACCAAAATTAAAGAGAGAAGAGAAGAAGACAACATGGAGAAGGAAGAAAAAGTCTGAGAGAATATTTCTAAGAGAGAGAGAGAGAGTGAAATGCGATAGAGAAAATTATTTACGTGAAAGAAAAGGAGAATGTCATAAAGAATGGGTAGTCTTTCCTATAATATTAGAATTTTTGTCTAATATTGTGGTCAATACACGTGGGGAAATGGGGAGTAATGAGGGAAGGTCAAAAGATTTGCCCCACTTACCATATTTTTGACTTTCAAAAATAGGAAACCCTCTCAAAATAATTCAATCATTTACAAAGTCAAACATTTTATTACCATAATTGAGGAATCAATCCAAAAATATGCCAATTAATCAAAATAAATCTTTCAATTTTATCCCATCATCATAATTATCATTGTCACAAATTTTGGGTGATTTCTGTTGACTGCTTGTCAGCTATCGTCGGCCTGCCGATTGCTCACTTCGGCCTACCAAAGCCGTGAGGTCTAGCCTGCCGATTATATTTATCGACCTGCCATTTCGTGAGGGTCATTTCGGCCTATGAAACTGCCTTGTACACTAAATGACATGAACACTTTGAACACATAAATTCCATGTGACCTTCACCTGCCATAACACTTAAAATAGAATAGTTAGTAGCATTATATCATAAATCATTAATAAAATTACATAGCGTCATTACTCATACGTTACATGAAAATTGGCAGGTATTACAATTCTCCCCACCTTATAAGAGTTTCGTCCTCAAAACTTAGAATAAATGTGGATACTTTGATCTCATGTCATCTTCACATTGCTATGTGACCTCTTCCACATGATGATTTCGCCATAACACCTTGACCAATGGAATTTTTTTATTCCTCAAGGTCTTGGTTTTCTAATCTAAAATCTCTACTGGCTTTTCCTCATAGCTTAAGTCTTCTCGTATCTCAATCACTTGTCGCTCAATCACGTGCGTTGGGGTCTGGGACATGTTTGTTGAGCATCGAAACATGAAACATATCGTGCATAGTGGACATTTCTGATGGCAACCTCAGCTGATAAGCTATTTTGCCTATCCGTTTCATGATTTTATAAGGTCTGTTAAACCTTGAGTTCAACTTACCTTTCTTCCCAAACGTCATAACTCCTTTCATCGGTGCAACTTTTAAAAACATAGATTTTCCTACGGCAAATTATAAGGGTCTTCTTCTTTTATCCGCATAACTCTGCTGACTACTTGAGCGGTCTCTATTCTTTTCCGAATTAACTTAATCATTTCAGAGGTTTCGTTGACAAAATCAGTCCTTTCATCATCAACGCTTTCCATCAACTTCTTCTCACCAGCTTCATGCCAACATATAGGCAACTTGCATCTCCACCCATATAGGGCCTCATAAGGTGCAATCCCAATTGTCGCTTGGTAACTGTTGTTGTAAGTGAACTTCGCTATGGTAACACTTTAGACCAGCTAGTTTTGAAGTCGAGAGTATAGGCCCGAAGCATATCCTCTAAGATCAAGTTTGTCCTTTTTGTTTGGCCGTCTGTCTGAGGATGAAAAGCTGTACTGAAGTGTAACTTGGTCCCCATTGTAGTCTGTACACTCTTCCAAAACTTAGACATAAACCTCCCATCATGATCAGAGATGATAGACTTAGGAATTTCATGCAGTCATACAATCTCCTTGACATAGAGTTCCGCTAATCGTTCCATAGAGTAAGTGATCTTGATAGGAATGAAACGTGTCGTCTTCGTCAATCGATCCACACCAATCCAAATAGCGTCATAACCGTTCATAGTATTGGGCAATCCAGTAATGAAATCCATTGTGATATCCTCCCATTTTCATTCTGGTATCTGGATTGACTATAAATCACTGCCAGGTTTTTGGTGTTCAACTTTAACTTGCTGGCATGTCAAACATTTCTTTACATATATGGCAACATCACGTTTCATTCCAAACCACCAAAAGTTATCCCTTAGATCATTATACATCTTTGTTGCACCTAGATGAATTGAATAAGGAGTATCATGAATTTCTACCAAGATTCTTTCCCCTAGGCCATCAACGTTGGGAACACATAAGCGGTCCTTGAGGTATAGAATTTCGTCACCCGCAATACAAAACTCTTCACAAATCTATCACATCTTTCTAGAATGGCCAATACTGAAGCTATCGTTAACCTCTTCTTCAATTCTTGGAAACTTCTCTCGCATGCTTCTATCCACTCGAACTTCTTCCTTTTGCAAGTTAAATTTGTGAGTGGCGCTACTATCTTGGATAAGTCTTCCACGAATATCCGGTGATAACCAGCTAGGCCCAAAAAGCTCCTTATCTCACTTGCTTTTGTCGATTGATTCCAATTGAGAACAGCCTCTACTTTAGCAGGGTCTACCATAATCCCTTCTTTCGATACTACATGACTCAAGAAAGACACTTTGTTGAGCCAGAACTTGCATTTGGAAAATTTTGCATATAGCTTATGTCTTCTTAATGTCTCTAGCACAATTTTTAGATGTTCCACATGTTCTTCTTGACTCTTCGAATAAACAAGAATATCGTCGATAAACACAACAAAAAATTTATCGAGAAAATCCTTGAATACCCGATTCATTAGGTCCATAAAGGCTGCAGGTGAATTCGTTAGACTGAAGGGCATAACCACAAATTTATAGTGGCCATACCTCAACCTGAAGGCTGTTTTTGGGATGTCCCCTTCTTTAATCTTCAATTGGTGATATCCCGACTACAGGTCAATCCTTGATAACACAGATGCACCTTTTAGCTAATTAAACAAGTCATCGATTCGAGACAACAGGTACTTGATCTTTATGGTCACCTTGTTTAGCTCTTTATAGTCGATATAGAGTCTCATAGAGCCATCCTTCTTCTTGACAAATAAAACCAAGGCTCCCCACGGTGAGTGACTCGGCCTGATGAATCCTGTGTCAAACAGTTCCTTTAATTGCATGTGAAGCTCCTTCAACTCTAGAGGGGCCATTCTATAAGGTGCCTTTGAAATAGGGTCAGTGCCTGGAGCAAGCTCAATTTCAAATTCAATTTCTTTATCAGGGGGTAAACTTGACAGATCATCTGGAAACACCTTTGGAAATTCTTGTACTATTGCCATATTCTCAATACTTGTCTTTTCTTCTTGACTTTTATCTACAATGTTTGCCAGACAGCCTTTGCAGCTACTAGCTAACAATTTCCTTGCTTTCATGGCTGACAAAAACATGCTTGGTTTCTTTCTAGACTCGCCCACTTACACAAACTTTTGATCACCTTTTGGATGGAAGATCACCTTTCGTTTTTGGCATTCAATGGAAGCATTGTACTTGCTCAGAAAATCCATCCCAAGAATCATGTCATAATCATACATATCGATCATGATGAGGTCGACAAAAACTTCCCTTTTAGAAATCCATAGAGGAACAATACGAATACAGTGCGTAGATATCATTACTTCCCTAGAGGTTAGTGTTGTAGTGAATCCCTATCTCATAGGCTCTAAATGAACCCCTAACTTCTTAGTAAAAGACGACAATAAAAAGGAATGTGTGGTGCCTATATCAAAGAGGAATATGCATTAATAGAAAGACTTGAAATCTAACCTGTGACCACATTAGAGGCTTCAGCAGCCACTTGTTCTTTCGTCATGGTGTAGATGCAGGCATTTGTAGGTGGGGCTTCAAGTCTTCCTTGACTAATCAACGGCCCTTCTAAGGAGGCTTGCATCTGATGAAGTTGGGCTTGTGGAGCTCTCTATTGGGCTTATGCATTAGTTTGGTTGGGACAATTCTTGGCAAAATAATCTTCTCATCCATAGATAAAACATTGGTTCGTTCCCATACGACATTCTCTAGGATGTTTCCTTCTGCATTTGATGCATGGCTGATACTGCCTGTTGTTGTTGTTGGGCTGGCCGCCATTATACCTCTTGTTGCCTTGGTTTTGCTGGTTCTGAGGATTGCCCTTCCTCTTGTTGTTCCTCTAGTGTTGGTTGTTGTTGTTGTTGCTGTTACTGTTGCTATTGTTGTTGTTTTTGTGTAGAGGGCGGATCTGGTTGTTTGCATTACTGGCTGGCTGACCTGACTGAGGCTAATTTTTTCTTAGCTTTGACAAGTGGAACTCAGCACATTGGGCCCTCAAAACAACCTACTCTTGATTTCTGGGTGGACTTGCCCCATCAACAATTACAGCAATCTTTGGCCTGAGAACTCTGATCAGCCTTCTAATCCTTTCACTTTCATTGCTAACCATCCTTGGCCAAAGACGAGCTAATTGATCAAATTTTACCGCTACATCAGTAACCGACATGTCTCTTTGGCATAAGTTCTCGAATTCATCATAATGCTTCCTAGTAATATTCATGTGGAAGAATTTCATGTTGAACTCATGAACGAAGTCAGCCCATGTCATTTCATCAACATTCCTACTATGCTCGATTTTGTCCCACCAAATCCTGGCCTCCATGGTGAGGCAGTACGAAGAATAGAGAACCTTCTCGTTGTTCGTGAAGCCCATGAGTCTTAGAATGGCCTCAATTGCCTTTAGCCATCATTGAGTGACAAATGGATGCTTAGAACCTTCAAAATCCGCTAGCTTAACCTTCTCCTATCTAACTAAGAGTGGCTCCTGATAGGCCAGTTTGGGTTCAGTAGCAGGAGCCAGGACTTCATTTACTTGTGGCTAGGGAGGAAGAGGAGGCGGCACGTTGTTGCCTCGTCGATCGCCGTCATGACCATTGGCCCTTAATACTGCAATTTCCCTTCTTTGTTCCTCATGTTGCCTTTGTAGCTCTACGATCATCATCATCAGCCTTTCGTTAATTTGAGTGCGAGTTTGCATTCTTCCACGGCCGTCCATAGTCGATTTTTCCTAAAAGAATTAGGAGCTTAAGAATAATCTTTTAATTTATGAGACAGGTTTTCACTACTAAGGCATTAATCATTAGGCAACTAAATCTTATACTTATCATCATACTTGCATCTTAACATTTAACTTTAAAACATACTTACTTAGACGACTTGGACTGACGTGTGGCGATATGAATTGAAAACGAAAGCTGCTCTGATACCAAAGCCTGTAACGTCCCCCTTATAGACGTCACAGATATCGTTACATTCATGCCTTAATACTTTTATTTTAAGAAAAACTATTTGATTAAAACATAATTTGAGAACATAACCCAAGATCCATGCATACATTTTTTTTAATATTTACGTATGTCAATATTTAATAAATTACTCTATTATAAACATTTTTTAAATAGTTTATCAAATCAAACGTTAAAACCATATAAAGATCAAAACATTTAAAATCTGGTTACATAGTTTGGTAGGCCAAACTTCACACTTTGGCAGGCCAAACTTGTTTGGTAGTCCGAACATTAACCACCAACAGGCCACCCGAGGCATCGCAAATTAGGGTAGCTAATCCTAAACCAATTATGACATCATAACATAAACATAGCATAAACATGGGTGTGCAACACTTATTTAGGTGGCACATATATTCATACATATTTATGTACTTTTATACTTTGGAAAAGCATCGTCATCAAAACATGCATAAACTTCTCTACATTAAAACTTTCATAATAATAATACATCATGTGTAATCATCATGAGAAACCATCATAAAACCATCATAAGCATAGATTTTCAAACTTTTGTAAATTCATATCATGTTGCAGGTGAGAATATACTTACCTATTTAGCTTACTTAACCTTACTCGTAGGTGATATCGCCGCAGTCTTGATGTGCTCGCTCCTTAGAGTGTTCTTGTCATATATTCATACAAAATAACAATCAACAATTTATTTTCTAAGAATTAATCATTACAACATAACATCTTCCATTTCCATATTACATCACACATACATTCATTTCTTAGGAAAACATTAATTCATATTATGCTTCACTAACCATAAAACATTAAAACAAAACTATCAACACAATTGTTTCCCGACCTCTATGAATTTGTAGCTCAATAAATTAAAATTTACACTAAAGTTGAGCACCAAACTTGGCAGGGACAAAGTTTACATAAAAACATAATATCACAATTTTTCATTAGTCATAAAAATTTCATTTGATATCCAAAACAAGTCATACAATGTACGACACAAAATCTACAAGCAATAATAACACAGTGAGCAGTCCATACTTACATTCATAAAATAAATTTTCTACATCCTAAAATAATTCCACAAAAATCCTACATTCAACAGATACCATACCAAGAACTTCAACATATTCAAAACTCACGTTTAAATAAATTCCATGCAATTCAAAACGTGTGTTTGAATTTAGAGACAAAAACAACTATAAACAATTCAGGTAGTGAATTACATGCGATCTTTATTCTCAAACAATTAAAATAAATTTATTTAGACCCCAAAATTCATGTTATAACATATTAACATATAATTACAGTAGCACATAATGCTTCATTACCAAATAAATTCTTTAAGTCATACGAAAACTTCACCCAATAACATTCCCCCAATTCATAGATAAAACAGTCTAAAAACCTAATCTTAATAAAACTTTCGTAACACATAAGATATTCATTAAATCATCACCAAACTTTCTAGTCCAAAACTTAGCATATACATGAACATATTTATAGAATTTCATGAGAAATAACCTTCATTTGCATCATGAACAAAACCTATATTTTTGTACAACACAACCAATCAGCAATATTTTTTTTTTTTGTGAGTGGCAAAGAGAAGAAATTCATATCTTAACATAGAAAAATCAAAATAACTTGAAATTTGGAGGAACGTCACATACCACATACATGAACAACATAGTAAATTTCAGAGCAAAAGAAAACTCCTAGAAAAAGTTATGGCAGTCGAATTAAGAAGAGAGATACATTTTAGAAATACCAAAAAAATGAGTTCTTACCTTAAACAAATTTCTTCTCAAACCTCCTTGAATTAACCCTAACGAAATTTCAATATTTCTTTCAAATATTTGCAACCAAAATTAAAGAGAAGAGAGGAGAAGAGATTGTAGAGAAGGAAGAGAAAGTTTGAGAGAATATTTCTGAGAGATAGAGAGAGTGTGAAATGCGATAGAGAAAATTGTTTACGTGAAAGAAAAGGAGAATGGCATAAAGAATGGGTAGTCTTTCCTATAATATTAGAATTTTTATCTAATATTGTGGTCAATACACGTGGGAAAATGGGGAGTAATGAGGGAAGGTCAAAAGATTTGCTCCACTTACCATATTTTTGACTTTCAAAAATAGGAAACCCTCTCAAAATAATTCAATCATTCACAAAGTCAAACGTTTTATTACCAAAATTGAGGAATCAATCCAAAAATATGTCAATCAATTAAAATAAATCATCCAATTTTATCCCATCATCATAATTATCATTGTCACAAATTTTGGGTGATTTCTACTGACTGCTCGTCAGCTATCTTCGACCTGCTGATTGCTCACTTTGGCCTACCAAAGTCGTGAGGTCTGGCCTGCTCAGCTGTCTTCAACCTACCGATTGCTCACTTTAGTCTGTCGAAGCCATGAGGTTTAGCATACCGATTATATTCATCGGCCTACCATTTCGTGAGGGTCTTTCAGTCTGCCGAACTACCTTGTACACTAAAGTTTAACAAAACATTAATTATTATTAAACATACAACATAAATGACATGAACACTATGAGCACATAATTCCACATGATCATCACCTATCATAACACTTAAAATAGAATAGTTAGTAGCATTATATCATAAATCTTTAATAAAATTACATAACGCCATTACTCATATGTTACATGAAAATTGACGGGTGTTACAAGTTGGAACAAAGACAATCGTCGAATCAAGTCGAGGCATGCACGTTGGATGGCTTGAATTGCAAGTTCACGTGCACTCACCCACACCAGATTGGATAGAGTCTAGATAGCCCACATGAAGTGGGCCACCCCTGTTACAGCTCAATTTTGGCTGCATGGCTTGGCTTCGGCACCAAGCACATGGGGAGAAGCGCTCGGCTTTACTTCGATAGTGGCTTGGCTCCATTTTTTTTGGCTCAAGAGCAGGTACCCACATCTTTTAAAATTTAAATCTTTTGCCCCAATTGTTCTTTTCCTTTCATTTCTTCTTCCGTTTCCATCCCAATGCCTATGTTTCTTGTAAATAAACCCAAAGAATATAATTATTTTTCAATACAAAAATTACCAAAAATAAGTAAATATTATTGAATACTCTTTTAACATAAAACTAATTAAAACTGAAGACATAAAAATAAATAACAATCAAAATCAAAGACTAAATAAAACTAAATTAATATATTCTATGGGAATAAAATACTCGACGCATAAAAAGGTTTTAAAAACTACCAAAAACATAATTAAACAAAAGAAAAACCTAGAATTACATGTATTTTATAGAAAACATGCTAAAATACTAAAGACATACAAAAATGCTTAATTAGAGGTTTTGATAACAAATAAAATGTTAAATAAATTATTTAAACTTATGAACATGTACAATTGTACGTGTTATCAAAATATCTCCAAACTTAACATTTTGTTTGTCCTCAAGCAAAAGAAAAAGGAAAAAACTAAAATTGAAAACACACAAGGACATACGAGTGGTGTATTGATGAAATCATAGGCCTCAACATTTTTCACAACTTTTATAGCTCAAGAAAAATTCAAAACATAATGAAAGTGTAGAATTCAATTCAAATGCTGACTCTATCTTACTTAGACCCTCTAAGTGCGCATGTGAATAACCAGTTACGATTTGCTACCATAGACCGGATTAGTTTATGCAAATCGGTGTTTGAAGTAAGATCTCTAGATGTAGATATTAGAGCTCCATAGGCTTGTCTTTTATATCTTTGTCCACTAATGTAGGTAACAGAACACTAAGAATCATTAGTGCTTCATATAGATTGTAATGTATGGCTTAGATAAGAGGTAGTTTTTTTGGATACAAGTGAGGTTAATCACTTCTAAACACTTTCATCTGTTCACATACCTTCTAATGAGCACAAATCATCATCTCAATTATAAAACACCCCCAAACTTGAAACTTTTTCCCTTCTGTTAGCCACATTTATTTTTTTTTTGTTTTGTTTTATGTTTTTTTTTAATGAAAACTTGTCCATATCATAAGTTACAATTACATAATGGTACAAAACAATGTATCACAACACTACCCTACCTCTTTTGTACAAGAATAGACTTTAAAATATGTCACAGAATAACCAACTTGCATATAGGTGAAGGTCTAAAAAGGATAGAAATTAAATAATAGTTACGTTATAATTTGTGGATGATAGAAAAGGAAAAATAAGCTCAACTGGATGGTTAGAGATACAATGTGTGTCATAGGCTATGCTGAGAAAGGCTCAAACAGTCTAAAGATGGCCCTAAATTATATCCTTAATATCATGCAACGTAGGATTTGACCTCGAGAGATAATCAGACAAGTTCTAAAGCTTATGAGATCTTTAAAAGTTGCTAAATTCACAAAATATTCTCTAAGCTCGTGAACAATTAAGTGATCATGGTTATGTGCATTTAAGTGTTCGATGAAATCTAAGTAGAGTAGAGCCAACAAATGAATCAAGCACACACAGACACAATCTTTATAATTTTTCAAGAGCTATACACATTTTAAAACAAGTTCTATAATTGGCCTTAGACATCAGTTCAACACATAAGTTTAAAAGCCAATTTTCTTAGAAAATAAAGCCAAAGAAAAAAAAAGGTAGAAAATTTTTGTAAAAAATTTTTGAATTTTTGATTTTTTTATGTTGTATCCCCAAACTTAAACTGAATATTGTCCTCAATGTTTAAAAATACAAGGAATATTAAGTGCAGAGGACCTTAACTGATTGGTGGAGGCTTGACATTTTCATTTTTTTATCAACTTTTTGAAAAATATGAAAAACAAATGCAAAAATAAAAACGATAGAATGGATGGCAATAAGAAAAATAAAATATGATACAGCGTGCTTTCCATCCATTTGGTTGCCTCCCAATAAGTGCTTGGTTTAATGTCATCAACCTGACATATACTTGCTTCATTTATCAAGTTAAGTTGGCTCGTCGGTGGTACTTCTTATACATTGTGTGTCACAAAACCTCGTATAATGGCTTAAAGCAGTGCCCATTCACCTTGAATATGCTTCCTGTCTTTATGCTTTGCATTTCAACTGCACCATGAGAAAAAACATTAGTAATAACAAATGGTCCAACCCAATGAGAACATAACAAACCTGGAAACAACTTAAGGCATGCATGGAATAGAAGAAATTTTTGTCTTACTACAGTCTTGTTGGAGATCATCTTGTCATGAAAAGCTCTTGTAAACTCTCAAGCTCTCATTAGCATCATTCCAAAATTCCTCTAGCTCTTGCAGTTGAAACTTCCTTTGTTGTCCTGTGGCATCCACTCCATGTTGCATTGCTTTATTGCCCAAAATGCTTTATGTCCAAGCTCAACTTTAAGATGACATGACTTACCATAAATCAATCGATAAAAGGACATTCCAATGGGTGTCTTGTATGCAGTCTTGTATGCCCAAAGTGCATCATCAAGTCACAGACTCTAGTTTTTTTGATTTGAATTAATTGTCTTTTCAAGAACGAATTTCACTTCCCAATTTAACACGTCATCCTGCCCACTTGTTTTTGGATAGTATGCAATAAAGACCTTGTGCGTGATGTTGTATTTTCTTAACAGTGCTCTTCGATTAATCTGTTGTAGAAATGTATACCTCTATCGCTGATCATAGCTGTCATTATTCTAAATCTTGCAAAGGTGTTAGACTTTACAAAATCTACAATAATTTTAGAATCATCAGTCTTGGTGGCTTTTGTTTCCACCTATTTCGAGACATAATCAATTGCAAGTATAATGTAAATATTATCAAAAGAAGAGGGAAAAGATCCCATGAAATCAATCCCCCAAATATCAAAGCTTTCAATAACAAGTATGGGGGTTAGTGGCATTTGATTTTGGGCACCCAAATTACCTATCGTTTGACAATGATCACATGACTTGTGAAGAGGTATGAATCTTTGAACAATGATGGCCAATAGAAACCACAATCAAGGACTTTATATGTCATCCTCTTTGGTCCAAAGTGTCCTTCATATGCATAAGAGTGACAAAAGGTGAGTATAGAGTGAAATTCAGTTTTAGGGATGCACCTTCTTATCACCTGATCAGAATAATGTTTCCATAAATACGGGTTGTCCTAAATATAGTACTTGGCATCACTTTTGAGCTTCTCTTTTCCAGCTTGGGTTAAGTCATTTGGAATCCTCTAGGTAACCAAATGGTTGACAATGTTTGTATACCAAGGGTTCTCGTATCCACAGATATTAGTTGCTTATCTGGGAATTTCTCTTGCAAAAGTAACGCCTTCTCTTCATGAACAAGGCAGCTAAGGTTGTCCGCCACGAAGTTTTTAGTTCCCTTCTTGCCTTTAATCTTTAAGTCGAATTCTTGCAAGAGGAGAACCCCTTTTATGAGCTTTAGTTTTGCATCCTTCTTGGTGAGCAAGTACCTAGGAGCTACATGATTAGAGTAAATAGTTACTTTTGTTCCTATTAACTAAGATCAGAATTTTTTCAAAGCAAAAATAATTGCCAACAGTTCTTTTTCAATCATGGAGTAGTTGAGCTGTGCATTATTCAGTGTTTGAGATGCGTAGTAAATTGCATGAGAAAGTCATCCAACCTGCTGTCCCAAAACGAATCCTATTGCATGGTCATTGGCATCACACATGATCTCAAAAGGGAGGTTCTAATTTGGTGGCTGGATCACGGGTGCTAAAGTGAGGAGTTCCTTCAACTTCTCAAATGCGTCCTTGTACTTATCATCAAAGTTGAATGCCACTTCCTTTTGAAGCAATTTGTATAGCGGCAATGCTATCTTCGAGAAATCCTTGATAAACCTATGGTAGAAACCTACATGTCCAAGAAAAGAATGAATTTCTCGTACACTTATGGGAGGTGGTAAAGAATGCAGAAGGTCTACTTTAGACTTATCAAGCTCAATATCCTTAAAAAAACAATATAAATTATCCCTTGGTTTATCATAAAGTGAAACTTTTTGCAGCTCAACACAAGATTAGTTTCTATGTATCTTTTTAGCCCCAATCTAAGGTTATGCAAGCACTTATTGAAAGAATCACTATAGACACCAAAATTATTCATAAAGACCTCTATGATATACTCCACATCGTTAGAAAAGATACTTAAAAGCATTTGATCGATGAATGGAAGAGGAAAGTGGTCCTTGCGAGTTGTAGCATTAAGATTTTGGTAGTCAATGCAATGTGCCAACCGATTTAAGCTTGAGTGAGAATCAGCTTGTTATCTTTATTTTTGACCACAGTGAGCCCAGTTTTCTTTAGTACAACTTGAACAGGGCTCACCCATTTGCTATCTGAAATGGGGTAGATCACCTCAATATCTAGAAGCTTTAGTTTCTCCTTCTTCACAACTTCCATCATAGGAGGGTTCAACCAGTGTTGAACCTCCCTCGTTGGCTTCTACCCTTCTTCAAGTAAGATCCGATGCATGCACATAGATGGACTTATGCCTTTAATGTTGGCAATAGTCCACCCAATCACTGCCTTATGGTTTTTAAGAACCCAGATAAGGTTCTCCTATTGTGTTGGTATGAGATCGTTGGCAATGATGACTGGCAATGTTTCATTTTCTTTTAAGTATACATATTTTAAGTGATCTAGGAGAAGTTTTATTTCTAGTGTTGGAGCCTGTATGATAGAATATAGAAGTTTCTCATTAGTTAACAGCAATTCAATATAAGAATCATCATGCTTATGTTTTTGTGGTAGAGATTCCAAACTTCCCATAACCTCTTCCACTTCTTCACCCAACGACAAGTCCCCTTTTTGGTTTTTTAAGTCACTCATCTTGAAGTTTTCAATAATAGCAATTCTAATCCATCTCTACCAACCAACTTAAATATTTTCCATACAAAAGTGTCAATCAAGTCAACTACAAAAACTAAATACAAGTCACTAGGATATCTCATTGCTTTGAAGAACTATGGTTAATAACCATTGTGTACATCTATGTTGGTCCAAGTGGTCTTTAAGAATGATCTTCCCTATAAGGTAGGTATCGGGTTGAGGGTGATTCATCCTCAATCACAAGAACATAGAAATTTAATGGGAAGACCAATTCATTTACTTGCACCAAAGCATCTTCTACAACTCCTCTAGGATAGGCATTAGAACAATCAATGAGTTGTATAATAACACTAGTCTCCTCTAGGAGGCCAAGATTCAAAGTAGCATAAATAAAATATGGCATAACATTTATAGATGCTACTAAATCAAACATTGCTTTCTTAACTTTGGTGTTTCTACTGGTACATAGAATGGTAAAGGTGCATGTGTCCTTGCATTTGAGTGGGATCTTCTTTTGTAGCACTGCCGATACATTCTCACTCATATTTAATCTTTCATTTCCTTTGAGCGTGTGTTTTATGGTGCATAATTCTTTGAGAAATTTGGCATATCAGGGCACTTGTTTGATAGCATCTAGGAGAGGTATGTTTACTTCTATCTTGTGGAATGTCTCTAGGATTTCTTTCTCTTGCTCTTCTTTCTTAGATTTTGTAAACTTGCTAAGAAAAGAGGGAGGAGTGACATAAGAAGGAATGAGAGTTTTGGCACTTACCTTTGGGGATGACGTATTTTGGACATGGGGACTGGCATCTCTTCGTCGTGTGGTTTCTTTCTTGTTGTTGTTTTTATCCTCTAGTGACATCTTTTATGGTGGGTTTGAAGTCCCTCAGTTTGTTTTCCACTCTTTTGTGTCATTGCGCAAGCATTTTCATTTGGATTTACAACAATTTGGGATGGTAATTTCCCTAAATTCTACATCCAATCGGCTTATAACACTAGCCAATTGACCAACTTGGGTCTCTAGATTCAGAATGCATGCTTAGTGCCTTGTTGAAACTGCATAGTGTTGATTGCAAGGGTTCTTCCAAGAATGGACCTGAATTTTGTAGAGCCAGTTATTGTGGTCGGACTTGATATGGTTGTTGTATACGTGGTTGGTTGAAGCCTAGTGGTTGATTCATCATGGGGCTCAGCATTGCTTGTCATTGTGTTCTCCCATAGATGAAATTTGGACGATCCCTCCATTTTTCATTGTAAATATTAGAGAAAGGGTCGTACTTCTTTGGTTGTCCCAAGAATCCACCTATGACATTGGCTTACTCCATGTTGCTATCTTACAAAGTTGGGAACATATCGGTAGGATGGCCCACAATAGAACATATCCCACATACCTCATTTACTTTCTTTGGTAGTGGTGGTAGTTCATGTCGATGGCTAAACTATTAGGAGTTTGCTGCCATGTTTGAATTTAGAGATCTTGTGGCTTCTGGAGATTTATCACCCAGTGTCCCTCCACTTACGGCATCGATTATGCTTCTATTTATCAGTAAGAGTCCTTCATAGAAGTATTAGATAAGGAGTTGCTTGTTGATTTGATGATGAAGTCAGCTTACATGTAGCTTTTTGAATCGTTCCTAATACTTATAAAGGGACTTTCCACTACATTGTCGGATGCCACATATCTTTATTCGGATGGTTACAGCTTTAGTTGTAGGGAAATACTTCTCCAAAAGGAGTTTATTCATCTCATTCCATGTTGTGATGGAGCCAGAAGGTAGCCATTTCTTAGTGGAGTTTGCTAGGGAGAAAGAAAAGACCTTTAGTTTAATCTCTTTAGAAATTCTGGTTGGCCTCATGGTTGAGCACACCACATGAAATTCGTTGAGATGCTTGTGTGGGTCTTCTTTTACAAAACCATAAAATATTGGCAAGAGGTGGATTATACTTGACTTGAGTTCAAAAGCAGCCTCCAGTTTGGGATGTTGAATGCAAAGCAGTTGTTGGTCCAAGATTGGTGCAGCGAACTCTTTGAGTGTGCAGTTGTTTACTGCTATCTCATCTTGTTTTTGTTGGTTTGTGTGTTCTAATGAATCACTATATGATGATAGATCGGTGTGTATTGCTTGATTGAACTCATGTGGCAGGGTAAATGGTGTGCATGAGGATGACAATAGAGATGAAGGGGTTGAAAGCAGTTGCGTGATATTGGGTGTTTCCAAGAATTGTTTGACTCTTAGGAATCTTTCCTTAAACTCTTCGATGGACATTCAAGTTTACGCAAACTTGAAAATAAAAAGAAACAAAAATAAAACTGATAGAAACAAAAAAAAAAAGAAAAATTAATAACGAATTAATTAAAAATTCAATTCCTTGGCAACAGTGCCAAAAAATTGATGCATTGATTCTCTTACATGCAAGTATATGTGATAGTATCAAGTAAAATAAATGATGAGTTAAGTATCTTTCCACAAGGATTAATTTCAACTAATCTGTTGGTAATAATTTTTTTCTTTTTTAATTATTTATTTATTATTTATTATTTATTTATTATTTTATTTTTATAGAATTAAAAGAAGGAGGGTTTGAATTAACTAAATTACTTAAAAGAACTAATATAACAAAACACAATAAATAAAAGAAACAATTAAAATAGAGCCTCTGAGGTCTCTTCGTGAGAAATTACAAAATGTATCCTTCGTGTCTTGGCAAAATAAAACATTTATCCTTAAGTTTTTTAAAACTCAAAAAAGTATCGCTTATGCTTTTCAAATCATACAAAAACTATCCCTTCTTTTTAACTTTGTTCGTTTCTTTTTTTAAATGACCAAACTATCTTTTGAAGCACAAACACAATCCAAGATATGTGTTGGTTTATGCCAGCTTCCAAACCCCCTCTTGGATTCACCGTCAACATGATTGAAAAGTTTCAGTTTTCTCTTCAAATGAAAAAAAAAAAAAACTTATATCTTGCAAAAAATTCAAATGGGTGTTCAAGATTTAAATCATGTTGATGGTGAATCCAAGAGAGGGTTTGGAAGCTGGCATAACCCAACACATATCTTGGATTGTATTTGTGCTTCAAAAGATAATTTGGTCATTTAAAAAAAGAAACCAAAAAGGTTAAAAGAAGGGATGGTTTTTGTATGATTTAAAAAAAATAAAGGATACTTTTTGAATTTTAAAAAACACAAAGACAAACATTGTATTTAGCCAAAACATAAGGAATAATTTTTTATTTTCTCTAGAATTTGTAGGTACCCTAGTGTTACGAGGTTAGACCAAAATATCATTGGGGTTTCCATGTGATAAAGAGTAGAGGTGGTCAATAAGGTCTTTTTGCAAGTACTTTAAAATAGGGTTAAATCGCATTATTCTAAAAAATCACAGGCAAAAATATAACTTTCAAAAAATAAAAGATTTAAATCACATTAAAATTCTTTTTTGACCTATCAGTTTTTAAGAAATTACAAGTATCCTCAATTTTTAGAAATCTTTTCAAATATCTCTAAAAATTTCTCATTTTGTTTTACTTAATCCACTCAGATCTAGACTCCTGTCGGGCAGATTGAGACCAACGCTTATGGTCAAATCAAGACCCCCTAGCCAATGAAACTGGTATTAGGGTTAGGTTAAGGTAGGAGGTAGAGAAGAATGAAAGGATGGATAGGAAGTGAAAAAAAAGTGAGGAGACGCGTTTTAATTTCCTTAAAATTGTTTGGTATGATTGGAATGATGGGACATGATTGTCGAATCTTCTATTTGGTATTAGGTGAAAAGAAAAAAGGAATCATTCATATTTATCTGTAAATTACCATACTATTCACATATTAAATAAGTTTAGTTACTGGTTTAGTGTAAATTGATTAATTAAAATGCAAATAATTTATTTTTTAGATGTTAAATATGCTTCTGTATATTTTAAAAAAATGTTTCTGTATACAGTGTCGAGTTAGATGCTTTATAGATCCTTAAAAAAAATGCTTTACAGTTATTTTCATTAAAATAAAAAAAACTGCTTTTATATCTATACCTTTTTTTTTTTTTTTTTTTTTTTCACTTCTATTCACTCTGTATGCATAACGGCTAAGTAGCACATATAAGGAACGTGACTAAAAAGCAAAACATGAGAAACTTGAAACAGTTAAAATGTTATTTTTTATGTTAATTTTGTTTTTCTTTTTAAAGAAGAAGAAGAAGAATAGAAAGGCAAAATTTGTAATCGGATTATAGTATCAAATTATGATGCGCCCACGGTTTGCCAAAAAAAAAAATAAAAAAAATGATGGGTTCCTTCCTAAAAGAAAAACAAAAAAAGTATGGTGAGTCCTATGGAAAGGCAGCCTCAAATTCTCTCCTTTCCCTAGCCCAATTTACTTAACTAAAAGATTTCCATACAACTTTTTTAACCCTTTTCCTTCTTTCCCACAACCCCTCCTACCAAACACACCCTAACAAAATAAGGGACCACGTTCATATGACATTATTCGACGCTGCAAACACGCCATAAGGTCTTAAAAGTACGATTTTCATATTGAGATGAGAAACAAATGATCGTTTTATCCCACATCTTATTAGAATGGTAGTTTTTCTGCCCATTTTAATGCAGCTGGCATCAAGCTATGACTTGGTGGTATTAGTCTATTAAAGGCGTCGTGTAACGTGCTTTTTTACTGCATCTTGTCTGCATGCCAGTCGGTGACGGTTTTGAGTGCTTGAAAACAAAGCCGCTGGTAAAGATCATAAAGATCATAACGTAATTAGAACAATAGTTAAAATAATTTTAATTGTAGCATATGAACGATTTATGTTGTTGTTTATTTTTATTTTATACTATAGTATGTACAAGCTTTATATTATAACAGTTAAAACTATAATACTGTCACATGTGAAAGCTTTACATTGTAACAGTTGAAATTATATAGTTAGAACGACATTGCTAAACAAAAACTATATTGTTAGAATTATGAGTGTTTAGAGATATATTTAGAACAAGAGTGTTTGAGAATATAGTTAAAACTATGAGTTAGAGCAAAAATACTATAACATATATAAAAGTTTTACACTGTAACATGTGAGTGTTTTATACTATAGTAGTTAAAACTAATGAGTTCTATCTAACTAGATTGTCAAACAAAACCAACTTGAAAACCAAATTCTACATAAAATTTTTTAAAAAAAAGAGACTATTTTTTAAAACTAAATTCTAACATTAAATTTTTAACTATAACAATGTAAAACTCCCATGTTATTATTCATTGTTTAAGTTTTAATTTAAGTCGTACTTGGTTTTAGAAATAACATTCATTTATTTATTCTGCAATTAGGCGATTGGGTTTTGTGCCACTTATGTGCACTGGCCATCAACACGTGTTGTGCTCAGAGTGAACAGGACTTGAGAATGGTGAGTTGTAGGGGACCACAAAAGCTTGATATATATATATATATATATATATACTCTGCAATTTGATGTATGTTCTCATTTCTCAAGGGTTTTTCTTTCCCCTCCTTTTTCCTACTACTTTATTTAACCTAAGTCCTAAGGTTTAGATCTGACATTGGGATATACGGGCATTAGATTTGAGCTCACACAATTCCTAGATATTTGGCTGTCCAGCCAGCTTTTTGCTAATTACTAGGTTTTATTTGTGACAAATGAAGCAGCCGTATCCAATGGTTGTTCTTCTATGTTTTCACACACAGCTCCAACGCACCGTATGTCCTCCTTTTTATCTATAACATTTGACCTCTCATCCTCCACTTTTCCCTTAGGGGGGCGTTTGGTATGCCGTAATCAATAGGAATTATATTCCCAAGAAAATAATGGTAGAAAATATGATTCCCAGGAACTAAGATTATCACGTTTGATTATACATAGGAATCTTCTATTAGATTTCTAGGAATAATACATTATTGTGTTTGGTTGTACATAGGAATCTTGTATAATTGACAAAATAATTTATAGTATTAACATTAAATGTATTAATATAATATATTAGTACTAATATTAAATAATAATAATATAAATATAAATAATAAAATAATATTATATATAATTTAACATTAATATTACTTTGAATATTTAATGCTATTAATATCATTATTATTAAATAATTATTATTTTATATCAATATAATACTTTCTTTGTATTATATAAAAATATTAATTTATAATAATCATAGAATTATTATT
>CAMOHE010048816.1:1539-24383 GCA_946598075.1 Artocarpus hirsutus | reverse complement strand
TTGTTTTTGTTTTTGTTTTTCTTTTTTTGGTTAAGGTTATTGTTTTTTTAGTATCAATTGTGACATCATCTTACAGTTATAAGTCAATTCTAACAAACTGAATCAGCAGCCAATGACTATCTTACACGTATAATAAGAGAAAGAATTATCTAATTAAATTCAGCTTATACATTATTGACTCCTAACAGTTTATAATCACAAAATTGTAAATAAGAAACAAACAAGTGATCATACATAGACAATATTCAAAATTAAAATATTAGTGAGTAGTTTACCTCAAGCAAGCTAATTTTATAGAATTAGAAACGGACAGCTATAAAGAACAAGAACTTTCACTAACATTAACATAAAGAATGGAGAATAAGAGTTTAAAACCATAGGCTTAACAAATCTAATGGTTTTAAAATTGTACCTGGTCAATATGCTATGAATGAGCATCAAAAAATTGCAAGGCTCCTTTTTTTCTTTGCAGTGTCTCTGAATGAGTCAAAACTTCCTTCAGCAGTTGTTGACATAGTTTCGAGTCTTAAAGTGTTGATTTCCATAATTATTGCTTGTCCCTGTGAAAAAAATAAAAAATAAAAATAAAAAAGATCTCTTATCTTAAAACTCAGTGGAAATGAGAAATTGGAGCATGTTCATGGTGTAAGCTATAATTCGATCCTAATATGCTAAAAATATATATATATATATATTATGCATATAAGGAACAAAACGGAATCATGAAAAATTCATGTACGTCCAGCTATTGCTTTCCACTATGTAATCCTTGCCTTGGATTGCAGCTGTTGAAAGTTATAGCATTAGTTTGGATGCTTCTACCACTCTAACACTTAAAGGCGATGTTGTATGTATTGGATATGAGAGAGAGGTGATAGGGACCAAAAACAAATTTCAACACATGAACTTACTGTTGTTTTTCTCCGTGTATGAAATCCTTCTATCAAGGATTTTTATACACGTTCAAAAATGAGTTATCAAGCCAGATTTTATTATAGTTTAATGGAAACATAAATATGAGACCATTTATGTAAAACCGTTATAGCAATTAAATTGGTTTCAATAAGAAACCGTTGCAATATAAGTTACACATGTAAGAATCTCAAAGCTGTCAAAAATAAGATTGAATGGTAAGATGCTATAATAATTTATTTAAGAATCAAAGAAGATGAAAGATATCATCTTACAATTTAGGTTACAGGGTAAAACTTCTTTTCATTTGAGCATAGTGTCTATGGATCTACTAATGATAATATTTCTTCATAAACAACATTTTTGTGCATATGTATTATTATTACTTTGTCTGGGACAATAGATTTAACAAGAACTTTGACAGAATTGGTTTTTTTTGCCCTAGATAATGCATGCAACTTATAGTTGACCATGAGAAAACATAAGTTGGGGAAGATATATACCAACGGAATCTAAAGTTTGTACTTGAGCTTTATTAATTGCCATTACAAAACTCAAACGCATCGGAAATTGAATTCTTTCTAATGAAAATGGATATTTATTGTTTTTGAGAGGCTTGAACGGAATTCGTGGTAAAAATACTCTCTTTCCAGAGTAATATCCAGTAGAAATTTCTGCATCCATTACATTTAACTGAAAATTTCGACAATATAAACGTGTTCCATTGCATAAACCTTCAGAAGGATTAAAGATTACGAAGTAGAACAATAGGACAATAAGGTTTTTATACTAATTGATGAGGAGGAATTCTATTCGATGTTAGACTATCCAGAAATTCTTCTTGAAAACACCGTTGAGTTGTATCCTCAGTTTCATCAGAGCTATAATACGTAATAGCTCCTGGAAATTGTTCTATTAGTATGTTATTTATCATTGGAGCTTCATCCCATCTTATTAGTTTTGAAAGTTGCTAAAGTTTAGCTAAGCCTGATTGTTTGCTAACAGTACAACTAGAATTGTTAGTTAAATTAAGTGGAATTTTAAATCTTGAATGAGCTGTACAACCACCAGGTAATATAAGTTCAGCAAAGCAATTAGATTTTTCGATCTTACAGTAGCAATTATAGCTCGATAGCTCGATATAAATACATTTTTCTTGTTCCTCCAGAACTATCAATAAAAAAAAAAACACCAAATTCATAGTTAAAAACCTTTTTTGTAGTATCATCTCATGTGTATATTTTTGTTTTTTGTTTAATGTTAATAAATTGTCTTCAGAAACAATTGTTGCTAGTTCCTCATTTATTTCACTCATGCATTTTTCATCTTCAGATAAATTAATACCATGATCAACTAGATGGTAATCATTAATATTTTTTTCCCATCCATTGTAACATACAATGAAGATGTTCTAAAACTTTTTTTCTTATTTGACATGAAGATATGTTCAATCGATCATAATCTTCAGATATTTTTCTTTCAAATATTGTCCATATCTTTTTTGGATCATTTGGTTCACAATAAACTAATATCATGACAAAAAGACGACGTAAAGTATATGGCATTTGATATAAAGAAGTTTCTTCCAAACAAAATGGAGGTTATAATCTGTATTTAGTAATCAATGTAGAAATGCGGCTTCAGGAAAGGAAGTTAAAACGCTATTCACAGTTTTTAAATATGTAAAAGATGTAGAGCCTTTAATATGATTTAATAATGATCGTAAGTAATATCTCTCACCTTCTGCAGGACAAGTTGCGACAACTCTTCCACTACATGAGCTTTTTTTCTCGGTGTCCAGATTGTATCTCTGACTCCAAACAAAATGTTGAGGAAATTGTTTATATGATAGAATTCTTGCCTTTTCTTTTGTCATCTTCATATGAAAATATTCAGTTAACATAGATTTCATTGCAAAGGCATTAGTTAATATGTTTTTAAGCTTATCTGGTTTTTTAAGTATAATAAGTTGTTTATTAGGATGATTTAATTGTTAGACATAGTACTCTAAGGAGTAAAATTTGTAATATATTTTTGGAGATATTTTATTAATAAAGATTTTATTTATTATTCATATATCAAATGTTGTTCTCTTTATGTTCATTTCTATAGAATGTATGATAAGCAAATAAAAGTTTAAGACTGTTGGTCTAAATCTTTAAAATCATATATATGATGGACAGATTAAACAGAAGACATGAATCTTAAAGATGATGGTTTAAATGATAAGATCCACAATCGAGGGAATAAAGTTAGGCGCTTTATTCATGCTTAGATTGTTATGTTGTCTCTAACCCTAACGGAAGATAGCTTGTCTTGATCATCGAAGCGGGATACCGCGAGTAGAAACATTGGCAAATTGTTATAAGTGACGATATGTTAGATCAGGACAAAAGTTGAATTGATTTAGTTAATAATTTTGTTTGTTCTAATTAATTCAATTTCGACAATCATATGTGTTTTGTCTTAATCTTGAAATAACTAATGGGCCTATATTCTTGACTGATGTCTTCTGATGTACCAAAAGATGACATCTTGATTCAATTATGGTAACACATACTAGTATGTTGGAGACGTAATTATTTATTGATGTAGACTCGTTATTCATAGATATAGAATCTATAGCTCTTTTGTAGAGTTAATAATATTCTCTTATAAGCATGATCCTGTAATTGGAAGACTGGAGCGCCCAACCATTTGGGTATATAGGTGTAATTGAATGACATACTATTGATGAATAGTAAGTATTCTAATAGTGTGATAATGAAATGTAAGATAGAAATAATCAGGAAGGTAAAACGAAATTTATCCTTAAGCTAATTATGAATATCCTATGAGGATGTAACACATTATCATATGCAATAGACGGTTAGCTTATTGGAGCTTTGTAATTTTATATAGTTCGAGAGTGTAACTCTAAGTTTTTAGTGGAGTAGCATTAAAGTTGATAATTATAAAATATGTATCTGGGATATTGTATTTTATGATTATAAGAGCTTGAACTATATATACCAATCGGGTCCCCTTTTCTAGCTTATAATAATCCTGTAACGATATGGCATATTTTTCCTACATATTGATGACTTATGTTAAATTATTAGATTAGCTAAAATTCAATAAGAATGGATATAATAATTTATATTAGTTTATTGGCTAAATTCATTTTGTGAATTACTTCAAGAAAAACATGCTGAATCCTATGAGATTCTCTATATATGACTAGTTTAATAAAATAATTTCTTTATTGAGTTATTTGAATTAAAATTAAGGCTCTATCTAAAATTCTTAGGTGTCTATCAAGATTCTAGGGTGAAAATAAGATATTTTAAGGATTCCAAATTATCGCACCATCGACAAGCCAATGGGAAAGTTCGGTGGCCAATCTCCTAGATCAGCATGCCAAACATGCAATAATTAGTATATGCGTTTTTTATGAGTTTTTCATTAGAAGTTGATCCAAACTTGAATTTTGTGGCCTAATTTGATAAAGTTCAACCCCAAATTTGACCACAATAAATAAGGGTGAGTTTTCTTCGTTATTTAGATCATTTGAAGAGCATATAGTGAGTACTCTAGTGAGAGAAACTTTGAAACTCTCTAAGAGCTATTGTTCAATATTAAGAATCTTAGCTATAGGTTTCTTAAGTGGTTAGAAGGAAAGTCACTAGAGGAAAAGCTGTAGGGCATGCAACTACCTGTACTCTAATCATGGATAAAGAGTAACAAAGAAGAATAGTTGGTTGAGGCCCTTTTAGAACGTTCTTCTTTTCACGGATTCTTGTTGCTTTTGATATATAAAAAAGGTTAATAAGATCAGTCATTAATTTATGTATTTAGCATGTCAAATTTGTGTTTTAAAAAATACTTTGATTTAAATTTTTTAAAATTTCACCACGTACTATTTTCCAACAATTGGTATCTGAGCCTGGTTTTTACGTTGATTTTACAGGTTTGTGATCAAGCTATATACATGAATTATGTGATCTTAGTCTCTCCTATGCTTGAATTTAATTTTTTTAGAGAGTTGGCACTCTAGTGTTTCTATATAATTAAATGTTGTTATGAATTATGTTGTGAATATATATTAATTAATTATGGTTGATTAAATTTATATTTTAATTATTTTATTAATTAATTAATTTTTGCTTGTTATGATTCCTTAAAGGTTAGAATTGTACCTAAGTTTTTCATGTTATTGGATGGTGGTCTATCATCACTATCTAGGATATATTATTTTAATTTTAATTTGTAAAATTTGTATTAAAATAATTATTCAAAGTGAAGACAGAGCTAGAAGATGGAGATGATTGGAATTCTAATGTTTTTCTGTGTTTATAAATTTTTTATGTTTTTGAATTGTTAAAAATAAAGTTACAGACTACCTAAAAATAACTTTTCACTATTTCTGGAAAAACATTGGCTCAGCACCGATCGGCAGGCCTAACTCTATGAGTCGGTAGGACAATAGTCGTAGACTGACAGGCTAATTTGAGAGTTCAGCAAGCCGACAATAGGGCAAAATAGTTTTCAAAAAAGGTGCCTTTTTTGGTGTAGTTTTTGATTTTGTTTTTGAGAAAATTTTGAGAAACATGAAATTTCATGATGACCAGAAAAATAAACCTTTTGATCTATAAGAGATTGAAGAATTGAAAATAGATGCCACATGAAGAAGGAACCAACAAGAAGATACAAGATGAAGAATTGATAATATGTTTCGATTGATCTTTTGTAATCTTTATTTTCTTTTCTCTAGAATGGAACTATGAAATTACGGCTATTGCGGTGTTACGTTCCTCGGCTGGAGCCTAGCGGGCACCTCGAACATATTGTAGAGAAGGCCCTTGCTCGAGGAGAGGCCCAGTTTGGAGTTGCCTCCCGTGGGGGGAGCTCGTCCCTTGGGAGTCAAACCCGTATCCTCTTGAATAAGAGGGTCTTAGGGCCTATCCTAGGTACCAATCGAACCATTGGATGCATTGGTACTTGAGATAGGCTCTAAGACCCTCTTATTTAAGAGGATACGGGTTCGACTCCCAGGGGATGCGCTCTTTCACTGGAGGCAAAAATACAAGCTCTGCCCCTCTCCTCGAGCAGAGGGCCACCTTGGACCCAATACGTCGGAGGGAGCCACCGCTGAGCCGAGGTCCCTCCCCGAGCAAGGACCCACTCGGTCGAGCTCGAGTCTCCCATCCGAACGTGTGTTTTATGTTGAGGTATTAGGTTCCCCGGCAGAAGCCTAGCGGGCACCTTGAACGTATTGTCGAGAGGCCCCCTGCTCGGGGAGAGGCCCAACTCAGCAATACGTTCGAGGTGCCCGCTAGGCTCTGGCGGGGGAACCCAATACTTCAACATAAAAACACACGTTCGGATGGGAGACTCGAGCTCGACCGAGTGGATCCCTGCTCGGGGAGGGACCTTGGCTCGACGGTGGCTCCCTCCAACGTATTGGGTCCAAGGTGGCCCTTTGCTTTGGGAGAGGGGTAGAGCTTGTATTTTTGCCTCCAATGAAGGAGCGCGTCCCCCAGGAGTCAAACCCGTATCTTCTTGAATAAGAGGGTCTTAGGGCTTATCCTAGGTACCAATCCAACCATTGGATGGATTGGTACCTAGGATAGGCCCTAAGACCCTCTTATTCAAGAGGATACGGGTTCGACTCCTGGGGGACGCGCTCCCCTCGCGGGAGGCAACCCCAAGCTGGGCCTCTCCTCGAGCAGGGGCCCTCTCGGCAATACGTTCGAGGTGCCCACCAGGCTCTGGCCGGGGAACCCAACACCTTAACAATGGCTATTTATTATTTTACTTGTTGCTTTGCTTGTCTACATTATAATATGATTTACTATGTATGTTGATAACATGCCATGTCGAATAGGGAGTCCCACTCATCAAAAATTGTTCATGCAAGATAATATAAACCTTGGCTTTTAAAATATTGAGTAGGAGAAAGTTTTTAAAGAGGGGACCTAAGGCCTCCATTATTGGTCCATAGGTAGCACATGGTGGTTCCGACCTCTCGGAAGGGATTTCATCATATACCGGGTTGGATTTCCGAAGGGATAATTTATGTAAGCATGATTTATTGTTGTACACCCGTAAGTGGTGATTATAAATCATGGATAAAATATTTAAAACGATGGCTATAAATTCAAGATTAATTTTGTTATTAACCTCTTTTAGGAGCTCTATTAATAAAATTAATGGCCAAAGAAAATTATTATTAATATATGCTAGATCAAACAAGTCTAGAATGCCATATATTAATTGGAGGGGATCCATGTTCCTAATTGAATTTGGCAAGTCTCTCCTAAGTGGCTCGTTGGATTTCAAGTTGGGAATTATCATTGTAAAGTTGTGATATCAAGGTTTTAATACACAAAACACAATTATATATTTACTTGTTTGTGTTATCTTACTAAACTCTTGTGAAACGTCTACTTATATTTGGTATATGAATCTTTGTTATTGATTAAAATGTCTAAAAACGCTTTATCATCGATACTTGATAAGAATATGTTAACTGGCGAGAATTACAATGATTGGAAAAGGAACCTCAATATCATCCTTTCCTTTGAGAAAATTTGTGTTGACAATACCGTGTCCTCCCCAACCTATTAAGGAATCTATAAATGAGCAAATCCAAGCGTATGATCACTGAAAAAATGCTAACAATTAGGCCTGCTATTACGTTATGGCTGGTGTGAATAATATGCTGCAGGCTCACTATGAAGATTATGAGACTACTAAGCAGATCTTAGACAATCTGGAAGACATACTTGGGAGCCAAGTCCTAACGAAACAGCAAGGGGCTTTTTGGAAACTCTAAAAATGCAAATAAAGACTGGGGACTCCTATGAAGGACATATGATGTTGGTCATGGGTTACCTCACTGAAGCTTAAACCCATGGGGCTGACATTGATGCTGAGTCACAGATGACTATGGTCTTTGAGACTCTATCTAAGGAGTTCATCTTGTTTAGAGCTTCATATAGTTTGAGCAATAGATAGGGTGTGACCTTGACTGAACTGATGAAGCAGTAATAGGAGTTCAAAAATCTGATAAGGGAAACTCTTGTTGATAGTGAGGCTAACTTGGCGGCTACATCTGGCTCCAATCCTAACCTAGGGAGTGGAAAGAAGCAGAGGGCTAAGAACAAGAAGTCTTCTATCTTGATGAAGGCGAGGACAAGAAGAAGAAAAAGAAAAACCTAAAGAAGCTTGAGAGGTAAGTGTGAACTTTTGGTTATTGAGGCTTGTTTAGTTAAAGAATCAAGTGACACTTGGGTTAGAGATTCTAGAGCAACTAATCATGTTTGTATTTCTTTGCAGAGGTTCAAGGAAATGAGAAGTCTGCTATATAAGGACTTCACATTACGGATGGACGATGGATCCTTGGTGTTGGCTAAAGCAGTGGGAGACGTTTATCTTTATTTTGATAATTATAGGATTTTAGTTTTGAGAAATTATTTTTATGTTCCTAAACTTAAAAGGAATTTAATTTCTATCATTTATTTATTTAAAGACTCTTATTTAGTTTCTTTTAATAATAAAGTTGTGATTCATATAAACAAATCTTTTATCTGTGATGGATGGATGCAAAACAATCTATTTTTTATCAAAACCTAAGATGGACTCACTGCGGAACACTGAGGTTAATAATAACTCTAGAAGACTTAAAACTTCTCACTCTTATAAGATTTATCTTTGTCTTCTACGATTAGGTCATGTTAGCCTGAATAAGATTTAAAGGCTGGTAAGGGATGGACCTTTAACTAACGTAAAGGTGGAATCTATACCATAATATGAATCTTGTTTGGAGAGCAAAATGACCAAAAAATCATTTGGGTCTAAGGACAATAAGGCCGAAAGGGTTTCAAAACTTATGCATAGTGATGTTTATGGCCCTATAAACATCAAGGTACGTGGATGGTATGAGTACTTCATCACTTTTATTGATGATTACTCAAGATATGAGTATGTCTACCTAATGCATCATAAAAGCAAAACTTTTAACTAGTTTATGGAGTTTTGGGCTAAAGCGGAGAAGGAATTAGGTAAACCTATAAAGGCACTTTGATCCGATCAAGGTAGAGAATACCTCTTCGATGAGTTCTTGGACACTTATTAGAGAATGAGATTTTATCCCATTTGACTGCACTAGGCATTCTGTAGTAGAATGGCATAGTTGAGAGAAGGAATAGGACTTTGTTGGATATGGTAAGGTCCGTGATAATTTATTTGACATTGCCTTTATCTTTTTGGGGATATGCACTACAAACCGCTTGTTATCTTTTGAACAATGTGCTTTCAAAATCAGTTCCTAAAACTCATCACAAGTTGTGGACAAGTAAGAAGACATTTTGAAATCATATTCGCATATGGGAATGTCTGGCTCATGTCCTATACAGGGAAGCGAGCAAATTACAAGAACGTTCGAAAGTTTGCATGTTTGTAGGATATCCAAAAGAGACTAAAGGGGGTTATTTCTATAAGTCGAAAGAAAATAAAGTCAAAATTTCAACGAATGAAATATTTCTTAAGTAAAGTTACATGAACGACTTTAAGCCTTGTAATAAAGTGGTACTCAAGGAGTTAACAAGTAATTCGATCACTCTGGGGTTCCTATTGAAACCAATCCAATCAATGTAGAAAAATTGACTAAGCAACAACCTAGGGAGTTTCAGTATAGTCGGAGGATTGGGCGTTAACCCGAGAGGTATATGTTCAATAGTGAAGCTTATTTGGCTGAACCAGTTAAACATGACAGGGATCTTTGCACTTACATAGAGGCTATAAAGGATGTTGATTCAAAGCTCTGGACAGAAACTATGAACACTGAGATGAAGTTACTAATGAAGTCTAGGGACTTTTAGATCTTCCCGAAGGGGTAAAACACTTAGGTTCAAAATGGTCCTACTATAATTTGGGCCTCAAAATGGCTATATAAAAAATATGTATGTCATTGTATTTTTTTTTCATGGTTGTTATAGGATAATGTGATTAGCTAGCATTCTGTAAGGTACCATCAAATGTGAAATATGGTATCTAATCAAATTCTCACGGATTACTTTCTATAGGAGGACATGAACCAACATTTTATGGTGCATTGGGCTTCCAACCATGGATACCATTGGTCATTTAGTGGGCTAGCTAGGTCATTTGTTATTCACAATAAGGTCATGGGTGGTAGTTAGTTCTTCTAAAGTGGAAAAAGTATATAAGAAATCTATTTTGTAAGGGATCTATATATCATGCAAGATGTACTATAAAAAGTATTTTGGAAACAAAGTTAGAACTTAAACGCTATAATGTGTAAGAGTTTTATATAGTAGCATACTTTTACTTTACAATATAACATATAAGAGCTGCATACTATAGTAGTTCGAAGTTTGGAGTTAGAACTTAGTTCCCAAACATATTATAAATATGCTACCCTATATTCGCACACCTTTTTTCATCTTTAGAAAAAAAAAATATTTTGTCCTTATGTGATAAAATGTTCTCTTGATACTAATAATGTGATTTGTGAAAGTATATGTAAGCATAGCATTCGAATAAGTTCATAATATAGGCATCTATGATATGTTGTACATGATATGATAAATATTCTAAAGGGAATGAGGATTTCTTAAAGCAGAATAGGACTTGATTGTAAAGAGAATGGTAAATATTTGAGGTGAAAAGACCAAAAAAGGAAAGTCTCAAAGACTAAGATTATATACAATAAATACTTGAAGTCGAAAGATCAAGCATAAAAACCCCATATTATTATTTTATTAGTCAAAATTAATAAACAGGCTTAAAAAACCATGACCTACTTGTTGGAAAACGTCAATGCAGCGTAATTTTCAAAATATTTTAATCATTTTTTCAAATAACAAGTTTGACGTGCTAAGTATGTAAGTTAATAAAAGATTTTACATACCTCTTTAGTAAACCAAAAACTGTAGAAATTGCAACTAGAGAAGAAAGTCTGGAAAGAGCCTTAACCAATTGGTCTTCCTTGCTATTCTTTTTCTACGATTGGAATGTGGGTGGTCGCACGACGTATAGCCTTTCCTTCAGTGACCTCTACTTCCAACCACTTAAGAAGATCAAAAGTTAAGGTTCCAAATGTTGAACAATAGCCCTCTAGAAATTTCAAAGTTTCTCTCACTAGAATACTCTTTCTATACTTCTTAAATGATCTAAGAAGTTTCCTTTATATAGTGGTCGAATTTTGGGTTAGTCCTTATCAAATTAGACTTCAAAATTCGAGTTTGTATCAACTTTTGAACAAAAATTCGTGAAAACACTATCAAGATTATCGCACAGTTGGCATGCATAACACGTGCATTGGCTTGTTGAACTTATGGCATCAGTCTCTCGAACTCGGCCATCGGCTTGCTGTCCGAGCAATAATCTAGAAATCTCAAAATATTTTATTTTACACGAGAATCTTAGATAGAGCCTCAGTTTTAATTCAAATAACCAAATAGAAAAGTTATTTGATTAAAACAATCATATACAGATTATCTCATATAAAATAAAATCCAAATAATTCAACATGTTTATCTTGAATTAATTTACAAAATTAATTCAACCAATAAACCAGTATAAATTATTAATCCAATCTGTCAAATTTTAGCTATCTAATAATTAACATAAGTCATCGGTATGAAGGAAAAAGATGCTGTATCGTTATAGGAATTATTATGAGCTAGCAAAAGGGACCTGATGGAAATAGATCAAACTCCTATAATTAAAAATAACATATCTTAAATACACATATTTTATAATTATCAACTCTAACGCTATTCTACTAAAAGCTTAGAACTGTACTCTCGAACTATATAAAATTACGAAGCTTCAATAAGCTAATCATCCATGATATATCATAATATGTAACATTTCCATAGGATATTCATAATCTACTTAAGGATAAATTCTGTTTTATATTCTCGATTATTTTTATCTTATATTCCATTATCTCACCATTGGAATACTTAACTATCCATAAATGGTATACCATTCTGTTACACCTATGTATCTAAATGGTTGAGCGCTCCAGTTTTTCAATTACAAGATAATGCCTATAACAAAATATTATTAACTCTATAAAAGAGCTATGGATTCTATATCTATGAATAATGAGTTTATGTTAATCAAGATTCATGTCTCCAACATACCAGTATACTTACCTTCATCTAATTTAAGATGTTACCCTTTAGTACATCAAAAGACATAGGTCAATAATACATGCCTATTAATTCATTTCAAGATTAAGATACAATATATATGATTGTTTAAATGGAATGGATTTAAACAAATGAAATTACTTATCAAATTAATTCAACTTTTGTCCGGATTCAATATATTGTCACCTATAATAATATACTAATGTTTTTACTCACGGAGTCCCATTCGATAAACAAGACAAGTCATCTCTCGTTAGGGATGTAGACAACATAACAATCTTAACATGAATAAAGCGCCCAACTTTATTACCTCAGTTGCAAACCTTATCATTTATACTATCATCTTTAAGATTCATATCCTTTATATAATCTGTCCATCATATGTACGATCTTAAAGGTTTAGATTGATAGCCTCATACTTTTGTTTAATTATTATATATTCAACAGTAATGAACATAAAGCAAAATAACATTTGATATATGAAAATAATAAACTCTTTATTGATTAAATGTCTCCAAAAACTATTACATGATTTAATCCTTAGGGCACTTAGTCCAACAATTTTCCACTTGCCCTAAGTGAGTAAATATGACATGTTTCTTATCCCCATAGCATCTATGTGCTTCTCGAAAACCCTCGTCAGTAGTGTCTTCATGAAAGGATCAGTTATATTGTTCTCATAAGCAATTTTGCATACTGCAACATGTCCACTCTCAACGAAGTCCTTTATCACATAATACTTCTAATGAATAAGTTTACTATTCTTGTGAAATCTTGGTTCCTTAGCATTAGCTATCGCTGTAATGTTATCACAACATAGTGGCATTGGCTTATCGATACCAGCAACTACCTCAAGATCCTTAAGAAACTTGCAGAGCTACATAGCTTCTTTCGAAGCTTCACTAGTTTTCAATACTCGGCCTTCATCGTTGAATCTAAAGTGCAATCTTACTTAACTCTTCTCCAAACAATGGTTCCTCCACCTAGAGTAAAAACTAAACCTAAGATCGATCTTTTCGAATCCAAATAGGATTGAAAATCTGAATCAGTGTATCCAAGAGGTGTCTAATCCTCAACCGAATATACTAGCATATAACCTCTAGTCCTTCTCATGTACTTAAAAATATGCTTGACTGTAACCTAGTAGTTTGGTCCTAGATTTGACTAAAATCGACTCACTATCCCAACCACATAACATATATTAGGTCGTGTGTAAATGTAACGCCCCCTCACAAGATGTCACAGTTACCATTTCATAACATCTATTATTTATGATAAAACAAAATTTTATAGAATTTTTTTTAGAAAGAGTAATTCTAGACCTAAATGGTTGCCTACCTTTCTTGGAATTCTACATTGCATACTTTTCAAGAATCTTATGTATATTGATGGCTTGGGATAAAGCTATTATTTTTTTCTTCCTATCTCCAAAAATTTGGATACCCAGAACATAATTAGCTTCACATAAGTTCTTTATGTCAAGCTGTTTAGTCAACTAGAATTTGACTGTTAACAATGCCCTAACATCATTGTCAATAAGCAAAATGTCATTAACATAGAGTAGTAGAAAAACAACCTTCTCATCACTAATGTGCTTGTAAACAAATGGTTTATCTACCTTTTATCTCAACTTATAAGTTTTGATCACTTAATCAAATCTTATGTTCCAAAAACGGAAGCTTTCTTAAGTTCGTAAATAGACTGTAGCAGCTTATAGACCTTATTCTCTTGACCCTTATTTTTGAACCCATCTAGTTGTACTATATATGTGGTCTCATTAAGATAGCCATTCAGAAAGACCGTCTTGATGTCTATTTGCCAAATTTCATAATCAAGAGTAGCAGTAATGGACAAGAGAATGCGAATGGACTTAAGCATGGCTACAGGTGAAAAGGTTTCCTCGTAATCAATTCATTCCTTTTATGTGTATCCTTTTGCTATTAGTCTAGCCTTATAGGTTTCGACTTTCCCATCTGCTCCTCTCTTTTTCTTGTAGACCCACTTACACCCTATAAGTTTTACCTCTTGGAAAGGTCCACAAGCTCCCATACTTGATTAATTTTCATAGACTTCATCTCAATGTTTATATCTTTGTCTAGAACTTTGAACCAACATCTTCCATAGCTTTTTGTAAGTCTAAGGATCCTTGTCATATTCAATCAGTTTAGCTAAATAAGCTTCACCATTGAACATATACTTTTTAGATTGACCCCCAATCCTCTCATTATGCGGAAGTTCCCTAGGTTGTTGTTCTGTCAGTTTTTCTACATCGATTGGATTGGTTTCTACCAGAACTACTCTACTACGAGGCTTAAAGTCGTTTATGTAACTTTCCTCAAGAAAAGTAGTATTCGTTGAAACCACTACTTTATTTTGTTTTGGGTTATAAAAATAATGCCCTTTATCTCTTTTGGATATCCTATAAACACGTACACTTTTGAACGTACTTCTAACTTATTTGTTTCCTTGTCTAGGAGATGAGCAGGACACCCATATGTGAATATGGTTTAAGGATGTCTTCCTACCCATCCACAACTCGTGAGGAGTCTTAGGAACCGATTTTGAAGGCACGTTATTAAAAAGATAACATGCAGTTTGTAGTGTATATACCCAAAAGAATAAAGGCAACGTCAAATAACTCATCAAGAACCTAACTATATCCAACAAAGTCCTATTTTTTTCTCTCAGCCATGCTATTTTGCTACGGAATGTCTGGCGTAGTCAAATGAGATAAAATTTTATTTTCTAATAAGTGTTATAAGAACTCATTAGAGAGATAATCACCACCTAGATCAAATTGAAGTGCCTTTATAGGTTTACTTAATTATTTTCCCTCTTCAGCTTGATACTCTTTGAACTTGTCAAAAATCGCTCTTATGATGCATTGGGTAAATATACCCATATCTTGAGTAATCATTAATAACAGTGACAAAATACTCATACCCTCCTCTCGCATTGATGTTCATGAGACCACAAACATCGCTATGCATAAGTTCTAGAACCACTTCAGCTCATTGCCCTTAAACTTGAATAGTCTTTTGGTCACTTTGCTCTCCAAACAAGATTCATATTATGGGATAGATTTCACCTCTAAATGACTTAAAGGTCCATCTCTTACCAAACTTTGAATCATATTCAGGCTAATGTAATCTAATTGCAAGTGACAAAGATAAGTCTTATTAGAGTGAGAAGTTTTAAGTCTTTTAGAGATCATTAATCTTTGTGTTAAGTAGTGAGTCCATCTTAAGTTTGATAAAATATAGGTTGTTTTTCATCCATCCACAAAAGATAAAAGAATTGTTTTTATAAATCACAACTTTATTATTAAAAGAAACTGAATAAGAGTCTTTAAATAAACAAGCGACATAAATTAAATTCCTTTTAAGTTTAGGAACATAAAAATAATCTCTCAAAACTAAGCTCCCTTTACTTTCAAAATAAAGATGGACGTCTTTCATTACTTCAGCCAACACTAAGGATCCATCACCCATCCAAAGCATGAAGCGCTGATGTAGCAAACTTCTCATTTCTTTGAACACCTATAGAGAAACACAAACATGATTAGTCACTCCAAAACCTATGACCCAAGTGTCGATTTTTCAACTAAACAAGTCTCAATTACTAGAAGTTTGCACTTACCTCCTTTAGATTGAAAATCCTTGCAATTCTTTTTAATGTGCTTGACCTTCCCGTAGAAAAGCACTTTAGCTTCTTCGAGTTCCTCTTCTTTTTCTTCTTATCATTGCCTTTTGTTAGAACAGAAGACTTCGTGTTCTTAGCCTTTTGCTTCTTTCCATTCCTAGAGTTGGAATTGGAACCATATACAACCATCAAGTTCACCTAGCCACCAGTTAGAGATTCCCTGCTCAAACTCTTGAACTCCTATAACTGCTTCATTAGCTCAGTCAAAGTTACATCCTGTTTATTGATCAAAATATGAAGCTCTAAATGGGATGAACTCCTTGCAAAGAGTCTCAAAGACCACAGTCATTTATAACTCGATATCAATGTCGGCTCCGTGGGCTTAAGCCTTAGCAAGGTAACCCATGACTAACATTATATATGCCTTCACAAGCATCCTCAGTCTTTGTTTACATTTAAGAAGCTTCTAAAGAGCACTTTGTCGCTTCATCAAGGCTTGGCCTCTAGACATGTCCTCAAGATTATTCAAGATTTGCTTAGCAATCTCATGATCTTCATGTTCTGTAGTACATTATTCATGCTAGCCATGATATAGTAGTAGACTTAATCATTAGTATCCTTCTAGTGACATATGCTTGGATTTATTCATTAGTGGATTCGCTAGTAGGCGCAAGAGAACACCGTGTTATTAGCACAAATTTCAGTTTCTCAAAAGATAGGAGGATATTTAGGTTCCATTTTCAATCATTATAGTTCTCACCAATTAATGTGTTTTTATCAGATACCAAAGATAAAGCGTTTTTAGACATTTTGATCTATAATAAATAATTATATATTAAACATAAGCAAACATTCAATAGCAATTGAATAAGATAACACAAACAAATAAGCATACAATGTGTTTATGTGTCAAAACCTTTCAAAAATCATAATTGTACAATGATAATCGCTAACTCAGAATTTAATAAGCCAACTAGGGGAGACTTGCCAAATTCAATTAGAAACATAAATCCCTTCTGATTAGTATATACCATCCAAGAGCTGTCAGATATAGCATATATTAATAATTGTTTTTTTTGGCCATTAACTTCATTAACAAAGCTTCTAAGAGAGGTTAATGATAAAATTAATCTTGAGTGTATAACCATCGTTTCAACTACTTTATCCATGATTTATAATCGACTCTTAAAGGTGAACAACGATAAATCATGCTATAGTTAATTATCCTTTCAAAGATCCAACCCAGTACATAATGTAATCTCTTTCTAGTGGTCAGAACTACCATATGTTGTTTATAGACTAACGATTGAGGCCTTTGGTTCTCTCTTTGAAAATCTTCTGCTACTTAATATCTTAAATGTCAAGGTTTTATGTTAACATGTATGAACAATTTTTAATAAATGGCACTCCCTATTTCACATGGCATGTTATCAACATACATGTTAAAATATATTATAATGCAAATAAGCAATGCAACAAGCAAAGCTACGAGCGATATACTATACAGCCATAATAGTGTGGTTCTATCTTAGACAAAAGAAAATAAAGATTACAAATGATCAATCGAAATATATATCGATTCTTTATCTTGTATTTTCTTGTTGTATCCTTCTTCATGTGGCGTCCGTCTTGAATTTTCATTCTTATATAGATCAAACATTTATTTTTTTAGTTATCATAAAATTTCATGTTTCTCAAAATTGTCTCAAAAAATAAAAAGAAAAACTACACTAGAAAAACTCACTATTTTTTTTAAGAAAACAGTTCTATTGATCTTTATGTGGCGTCCAAAAATAAAAACTACACCAGAAAAACTCACTATTTTTAAAAATAGTTCTGCCCGATCTTCATGTGGTGTCTGTCTTGAATTTGAATCTTATATAGATCAAAAATTTATTTTTTTGGTTATCTAAAATTTTATGTTTCTCAGAATTGTCTCAAAAAATAAGAATAAAAACAACACTAGAAAAACCCACTATTTTTCTAAAAAATGATTTTGTCCGAAATCGATCTATCGATTTGTGACCACCGGCCTAATTGTTCCAGGTAAACGACCTGCCGGTATAGGGTAATTGGCCTGCCCACCAAAGCTGAACCAGCATTTTTCTAACCTTTTGCAAAAACAATTTTTAAGCAGTTATTTATTTATTTTTTAACAACTTAAAAATATAAAAATTTATAAACACAGAAAAAAACACATAGAATTGTAATCATCTCCACCTTCTAGATCCATCTTCTCTTTAAATAATTATTTTAATACAAATTTATAAACCATAATTAAAATGATAAATCCTAGATGGTGATGATAGACCACCGTCTAATTACATGAAAATCTAAATATATATTTTAACATCTAAGGAATCATAACCTGCAAAACTAATTAATTAATATAATAATTAAAACAAAAATTTAATTAACAATAATTAATTAATAAATATTCACCATATAATCTTATGACAACATATAATTATATAGAAGCACTAGAGTACCAACTCTCTAAAAAATTTAATTCAAGTGTATGAGAGAATAAAATCACATAATTTATGTACATAACATAGTCACAAACCCATAAAATTAATGGAAAACTATGTATCTGATACCAATTGTTAGAAAACATGAATACAACAGAATTTTAAAAATTTTTTAAATCAAAGTCTTTTCCAAATAACAAGTTTGACATGCTAAATATATAAATTAATAAAAGATTTTATGTACTTCTGTTGTAGACCAAAAAATGTAGAAATTGCAACTAGAGAAGAATGTTTCGGAAGAGCTTCAACCAACAGGTCTTCCTTGTTATTCTTTTTCTACGATCGGAATACAAGTGGTTGCACATCATACAGTTTTTCCTCCGATGATCTCTCCTTCCAACCACTTGAGAAGACCAAGAGCTAAGGTTCTAGATTTTGAACAATAGCCCTCTAGGAGTTTTAGAGTTCTCTCACTAGAATACTCACTCTATACATCTTAAATGATTTCAAGAACAATAAAAAATAGTTCCCTTTATATAGTGCTCGAATTTGGGGTTATCCTCATCAAATTGACCCTCAAAATTCTAGTTTGGATCAACTTTTGACAAAAAAATGTGTGAAAAATGCGTATCAAGATTATCATACGGTCAGCATATCGAACATGTACATCGGCCTACCAAACTTATGGCATTGGCCTGTCGAATTCGACCACCTACTTGCTGACTTGAGCAATAATTTAAAATTATCAAAATATCTTATTTTACATGTCAATCTTAGATAAAGCCTCAGTTTCAATTCAAATAACCAAATGGAAATGTTATTTGATTAAAATAGTCATATACAGATTATCTCATATCAAATAAAATATTATCAAAATAATTCAACATGTTTATTTTGAATTAATTCATAAAATTAATTGAACCAATAAACCAACATGAATTATAAAAACCAAACATGAATTATAAAAACAATTCTATTGAATTTTAGCGAATCTAATAATTAACATGAGTCACCAGTACGTCGAAAAACACATGCCTATCGTTATAGGAATTATTATGAGCTAGAAAAAGAGACATGATGAATATATATAGATTAAACTCTTATAATTATAAAATAACATATCCTAAATACATATATTTTATAATTATCAACTATAACGCAATTCCACTAAAAGCTTAGAGCTATACTCTCGAACTATATAAAATTACGAAGTTTCAATAAGCTAATCATCCATGACATATCATAATATATAACATCCCCATAGGACATTCATAATTGGTTTAAGGATAAATTTTGTTTTACATTCTCAATTATTTTTATCTTATGTTTTACTATCTCACCATTGAAATACTTACTATCCGTAAATAGTATACCATTCAGTTACATCTATGTACCCAAATGGTTGAGCACTTCAATTTTTCAATTATAAGGTAATGCCTATAAGAGAATATAATTAACTCTATAAAAGAGCTATGGATTCTATATCTATGAATAACAAGTTTACGTTAATCAAGAGTCATGTCTCCAACATACCATATACATACATTCATCAAATTCACGATGTCACCATTTGGTACACAAAAGACAAAAATCAAGAATACGGACCCATTAATTCATTTGAGGATTAAAATACAATACATATGATTGTCTAAAGTGAATTGATTTAAACAAATGGAATAATAAACATAAAGAAGACAATATTTGATATATGAATATAGTAAACTCTTTATTGATTGAATATCTCCAAAAACTATTATATCATAATCCTTAGGGCATCTAGTCTAACATTACCATTAGCAGTTAAGTATCACACTTTCAATGTACTCAAAGTTTTTTTCTATGAAAGAAATGATTAAAAAAATGAAACGCTAATAAAAGGAACTGTTTTATTGCATGCTAATGCAACGTACATGTTCATGGCTAAATTTTTGTGTACTGAGCTTTTAGCTCGCGTAGTTTATGTGATACAGGTTGAAAATATTACTAGCTAAATTGACTAAGCTTGACTGAGCATAAGATTTTGAAGTCCCATGACAAGTGTTGATATAGATATAGCTGAAAGAGTTCTGTTTTATTTTGTAATAGAACCGAAAAACCAATCCTCAGGCTTATAAAACTAATGAAGAGTTCCACAGATTTTCTTGAAGAGTTAATTACATAATTTTTTTTTATTGATTTCGCTGTCTATGAATTTCCTTTTCAAACTTTAATTTAAGTCAAGAAAAGTTCATGAGAAATAGGGTTATTTAAGCTAGGTTGATATGATTACGTTGATAAGCTTAAACAATGTTACATAGAATAACTTTTCTTAAAAAATAAAAAATCGTGTAATTCATTATCATAAAACAAATAAGAAATAGCAATCTCGCAATTATGTTGTGGCTCGCTATTAACGTTCTTATAATACTTACCACATGTGAATAAACAAAAGGGTTATTTACACAAATTGCACTTGAAGAATGCATGTTGTCTCAGTTTGGCCTATGTATGTTTAATTTTAGATGTCAAGCTACCTTGAAGATTGCAAAATATAAAGTTTTAGCACCTCTGTCAATTGAGGTCCATTTTCGAGTAAAATATAGCATGACGATGACTTGTAAAGATTGTAAGGGAGACAATGGTAAAAGGTTAGATAGAATTGAAAAAAGAATATAAAAAGATAAAAGCTAAATCTAAAATAAAAAATCAGATTGCATAATCCAATTCAAATTTGTTTTTCCTTTTAATATTTTTTTGCATGTGACATCGTGATTTGGTGGTGCTATGAATTGGTCAAAACTAAATTGTTTTGAAAACCAATAGGGTTTTATGGCTCTATCTGAAGCACATTGCACTACCATAACGTTAGAATCATGCATCACATAGAGTAGATATAATCTTTGACGCATTTTTCACAACAACAATAAATAGCTGGTGCCCTTTTCATTGACCTTGTGTACCCATCATAAAAGATTTAAGGCTTCATATCATGCTTGTAGGATGATGGCTTCTTAAGAGAAAAAGGGAATAAGAACATGCTTTTGAAGATGTTATAACATATATTGGGGAGGCCTTTGTTGATTGTATACGAATACAATACGAGACACATGATAAGAAAGAGTTTAGCTTATTAACTTGTAAACCTTGTTAAATCAAGATTGATCGATATACGAACAGAACGTATTTAAACTTCTCCTAGAATAGTTTCCAGTGCAAAATTAAATTCATAGAATGTATGTGGGTGATTAAAAGAAGAAAAATAAATGATTTGATAGGATTTGGTTCGTTTTAGTAATAATTTTGTTAAATATCTAAACCATCTCTTATATTTTACCTAGATACAATTTTTACCTCTTTTATTCCAAAAACACCTCTTATGTTTTTAAAATCATAATCAAAATAATTCTTGAAGTAATTAAATTTTTGAAAATTTCAAGATTAATCTTCCCATTTTATATAAAAGGTAGCTTTAAGCATGACTTACCTAAAAAAGATGTTCACATAATTATTTCAATTATTTTTAGAGTTTTTAACTTTTTAAGATTAACTTATTTAATATTTCTATTTAATAATTGTATATAATAAAAGTAAGGTAGGGTAATCTTGGGGTTTTTTTAAGTTTAATTGTTTTAGAGGATATTTTGGATATGATTTTAAAAACACATAGGATATTTGGAGCATTTTCATAATAAAAGGTAAACGTGGATTTGGGCAAAACAAAGGATGCGTTTTAGGTATTTTTCCTGAACCATTTTGTCCCCTTTCACAAGACATTTTCATACTACCTTAGTACATTTCATTTGGAGATAGTCTACTAACAAAGTGGTTGAAACTGTAATTGCTCTAATGGTCCAATCTATTTAAAACGTGACTACTTGGTCCTACTTTTTTTTATCCGAAACAACATTGAACTCACAAAAATGGTGCAAAAGCACTAGAATTAACAAATCCTATCAAGTTTCTAACGGATCATCATTACATGCCAATCACATGATCGCCATTTAGTGTAAAAAGACTAAAATACCCCGAATTAAACAACTATCCATTCAACAAAAATTAAAACAAAAACATAAAAGCTCCTTCTCCTTCTTCCTCCTAGTGCCCCTACCCTCCTATGCTAATGACCCTTGGCAGTGCCCCTACCTCGTAAGCCCATCTGCTATTGTTAGAGCTCTTAACGATGGCTAGGCAAAACAAAAATAATTACTCAATAATTAGTTAAATTAAGGGAAACCCAAAAATTAAATCCAAATACTTATAAAATTTAGAAATTATCAACATCAAATTAAATCCAATCACTTACAAAACCCATAAATTATAAACATCAAATTAAATGAAAACATTTACAAAATCTAGAAATTATCAACATTAAATCAAATCCAAACACTTAACAAAATCTAGAGATTGTCAAACATCAAATCAAATCCAAACACTTAACAAGACTAGAATTTTTTTTGGAACCCAAAACATAAAAAGGGAGAAAAACAACAACCAACAACAAACATAGGAAAAAACCCAGATATGTCTCGTTGGAGGAAGAAAAGAGAGCCGCCTCTGAGATTTAAATTGCCCTGTCTACTTCTCCACTTTCAAAGAGAAAGTGGATGCCACATGTTCTCTATGTATAGAAAGAGAAAGCGAGCAGGTTAGTGTGGGGGGGGGGGGGGGGGGG
>CAMOHE010048815.1:0-15565 GCA_946598075.1 Artocarpus hirsutus | reverse complement strand
GGCGATGAACAAAATAGAAGAAAATCAAGGAGAAGCAGCAGAAATTCTTGCAACTGATACCATATTAGAGAAAAGAACTGGAGAATTTGATCTTTTTATTATTATTGATCTAAGAAAAATGTACAGAACATACACTATATATGACTTATGTGCGCAGAGCTATCAAAAGCAGTTACAGAGTTTGTTACATCTTAATTTAGTGATAACAGACTAATAACAAACTAACTACTCCTAGTCAGCACATGGAATTAATTTTCTAAAACTAACTCTAAAATTTTGATCCATAGCTAGTACATGTTGAAGTGCAATTGTCTTGTTCAAGACCTTTTCACTGATGAAGTACATATCAATTTCAATGTGTTTTGTTCTTGAATGAAGAACTGGATTAGCAGAGAGTGAGACTGTGCTGAGATTATCAACCCATATTGTTGGTACTTGATGTGAGCCAAGCCGCAATTCCTTTAGTAATGAGAGTAACCATAGAACCTCAGCAGCGACATTGTCTAAACTCTGATATTCTGCCTCTGTGCTTGACCTGGAAACAATGTTTTGTTTTTTTGGAACTCCAAATGACTATATTATTCCAAGACAAACGCACATTCCTGAAGTAGATTTCCTATCATCAGGGGTCAATGGCACAATCAGTGTCTAAGTAGGCTGTTAGATCTAAGTGACTTGATCTTGTGAAGTGCAGCCCAAAATTAGAAGTGCCTTTAAGATACCTGAGGATTCTCTTTACAGCTTTTCAGTGAGTGGTCAGTGGATTTTGCATAAATTGACTGACCTTGTTCATTGAGTTGGCTATTTCAGGCCTAAAAACTGCCACATATTACAGGGCCTCAACAGTGCTTCTGTGGAGTCTTGGATCTTCAAAAGGATCCCCATTATAGGCTGATAAATGTTGACTAGTAATTATAGGAGTAGGGAGAGGTATAGCATCTTGCATCTTGACCTCATTTAGCAAGCCATTGATGCACTTTTCTTGTGAAAAATGCAGGCCATGAGTAGTCTATTGAACTTCTAAACCCAGGAAATAATGAAGTAGCCCTAAATACTTTAGTGAAAAGGCTTTATTCAACTGTCCAATTACCTTCTGAACTTCTTGATCTTTTATGCCTGTTATAGTTACGTCAGGTAACAGTGACACTAATTAAAACGGAGATATTCAAGCTCTAAATCCCAATATCAAAAACAAGGTGCATATACTAATGCATTATTTAACATGTAAACAGTGGCATTAATTAAAACAGAAAAATTCCAAGACATCTTAATATAAAAAGCAAAGGTGCATATTGCAAAAGATTCGATTCGACTATCTAGCTAAGTAGTGTTACATGTCGGGGACTTTCACATATCCGCCGTCGACGACGAGATTGTGACCGGTGACGAACTCCGACTCCTCAGACGCCAAAAACACCACCGCGTCCGCTACATTCTTCGACCTTAAAACCCCCTTCACCCTCGACCACCCTTCCACCACCCCGTCCAAGTCCACCTCCTCCCCAGCAGCGAACGTCTCCCGAAGCATCGGCGTTCCCACAACCCCCGGCGACACCGCATTCACCCGAACTCCGTGCCCCGCCATCTGCAGGCTCGCCGACCTCACCAGCCCCATCACTGCATGCTTGGCCATTGTGTAGTCCGTGAAAATCTCTGTCCCCATCCCCGCCGCCACGCTTGCCGTGCACACAATGCTCCCCCTCACGCCCCCCTCCACCATGGCGCGCGCCGCGTGCTTCACACTCGCCGCCATGCCTTTCAGGTTCACGGCGAAGAGCTTCTCATACGCCGCAAAGTCAAAGTCCAAGATTGTCTGGCGTCCAAGGCTGGCGATTCCCGCGTTGCTGAACATGACGTCCAGGCGTCCGTACTTCTCGACCGTTGATTGAACTAGGGTTTTGACTTGCTCTTCATCGGAGACGTCGCAGTGGACGTAGGCGCAGACATCGAGGCCAATCGAAGCGGCGGCGTTTTGGCCCTTCTCGTCCTGGACGTCGGCGATGACCACCGCACGCACTCCGTGGTCTGCGAAACGCCGAGCCGTGGCTTCGCCGATGCCGCTGGCGCCGCCTGTCACTATAGCAATCTTGCCGTGAAGCTTCTTCTGAATGTCAACGGTGGTGGTGCTCGGTGAAAACGAGGCCTGCTGACCAGCCATATTGCACTTTCTTTTACTTTGCTTCAAATAAACTAGTATGCAGAAAAATCAATGATAAATGAATCTGTTGTGTAGTTTGTCCTGGATCCGCTTTGAATTCTATCTCCAATAATGAACTTATATGTTAGTCTAATTATTTAAAAAAAAAAAAAAGTTGTCCTACACTTTTTAACACCATGTGCACATGGGCGGTTATTCCGTATGTTTTATATATATATATATATATTATTGTATTATTATTTTAATTTTTTTAATGGCAATAGTCTTGATTAGTCGTTGGTTACTACACAACTAACACAAACATTTTTATGAGTATCATATTTAGATGATAAGAGTTGTACAGAAAAAAAAAATCAAATACGGACACATATGTGAAAATATATTTCAATGGGAATGGACAAGGAAAAAAGCTATTTCAAAAAAGTATATTAAGAAAGATCACACTGGATTTTTGGCAAACTGAAAATAAAACAAATAAATAAAAAAAATAAGCATGGACACAAATCAAAAAAATTATATAATATGAATAAAGTAAATAAAAAACGCATTTTAAAAACTTACCTGGCGTTTGGTATTTAGGCTCTCAGCATTTGAAGCTATACTCCCAACTTGATAGGGTGCTTGGCAAGCAAATATAAAGTAATAGTTAAGAACCTAAAACGTAAGAAATTCCTAGTGCATTATAGGTGCAAAATTTAAGAGTTATGTTCAACAAAATAAGTATAACGAGTATTATTGTTTAAATTCAATTTTTGTGACAAATTTTATACTAGTAAATATGAGATTTGCAAGATTAAATATCATACCATAGTCCTAAACAAAGTATAAATTATATGAAAATGAGAGTTAGTTGATGTGTAAGGAGAAAATAAGCTAGAAAGCTTAATTATCGTAAAATGTGTCGCAACAGATTTTAAAATAGAGATATGATGTTAGAAAAATACTCTATGGAAAATAGAAAAATTATACAATATAGAAATTAAGCAGTATAGAAGTTATGTAGTGTGAAAATTATACAGTATAAGAATTATATAGTATAAAAACTATGTAGTATGGAAACTATACTGTATAAAATTAAGCAGTATGAGAATTTTACTATGTGGAGGATATGGATAAACATGGAATATTGTGGAATCTTGCGGAAGCTTGTAAGTGTAGGAAAGTATACTAGCAGTAAAGAAAAGTATACCGATAGTATAGAAAAAATACTGTACAATATAAAATTAGGCTATTAAAAAGTTGATGTGGGACCCATGTGACACCTCAAAAGTTATAAAATTCTCTCCAAGCTTCTTATAAAATCTGATTTTTCAAGGGCCAAGGGAGCAAAATTTTACTTGTAAATATGTAGAGATGTCTATATGAGCCTAAGGACCTATTTGAAAAAATCCTTTTTCTTTTCTTCCAAGTTTTGCTCCAAAAAGCTAGAAAATCCTTTATGTTTCTTTCCACAAAACCAACTTTTCTTAGTACTATTTCTCTCAAAGTTTTTGATGATTTTCTCATCCAATCATTGTTTGAAGACGAAGGTTCTTATGGTAAAACCCAATCTTTGCTTTGAGTTTTGAAAGTTAAGTTTAAAATTTTGCATGATTGTTATGGTTATATTATGAGCTTGTTGTCAAGAGAATTAGAGGCTTGTAATTACCAAAAATGAGTACAAGTGTTTTAGGAAATTTTGGGTACAAACTCTAATCCATAAGTTAACTATTAGTTAAGCACCATAAGTGCTTTTTTTTTTTTTATTTTCTTGACCATGGCATGTAAAAAAAAAAAAAAATATTACGGCATGATTATTTTAGTATTAAGTATTTGGTAATATATTTAAAAAGATTTAAATGAGAATAAACCCTAGTAAACCAAGTTAGGCAAAGTTTTGCCATAAAAGAGTTTTTAAGGCATTTTTGCAATATTTAAATGTTTAAGGTACTTAAAGGCCAAACTAGAATCTGAAGAAAATAGAGATTTATTGAAAATGTACAAACGGACAACTTTCTTGAATATCAAATTTCCCTTGAATTCCAATCGAATTAAGTTGAAAAAGGAAAATTTCGATTCTTCCCAATTTTAAAAATGGCCAAGACTTCATCAATATGAGTGATTTGGAAAAAAGTTGAAACATAAAAGTTATAGATCTTATTGAAGCTGTTAGAGCTTGTGAAATAAGATTTCTGTTAATTCTAAATCAATTTTGAATTATAGATTTTATGAGATTTAAATACAAAATTTCAAAATGGTAAAATGAGAAACACAATTTGAAATTGTTAGAGTTTGATTAAGAAGATTTTGTAAGTTTTAATCATCGTTAAAACTGGAAGTTAGAAATAAAATCGTTATTTGTGGTCCCATAGGTAAAAATGTCAATAATTTGTGTTTTAGGCCAAAATCGTAAAACCACATGGAACTGGGTTTTTCATCATGCAAAAATGGTTTTTCAATTCAGCTATGGATAGTACGAAATTTAAATGTTTTTAAAGCCCAAAAGAATATGAAAATTTTGCACCAAAAAAAAAAAAAGCCACGTTAGGGGTAAAATGGTTATTTTTACCAAGAATAGCTAAAAAGAAGCCCGAGCATCCGATTTAGCTAAATGACGTTAGATGGGAAATGTTACGTATCATGTTAGTCATCAAACCATCTAGTAAGACTTGAAATTTGACTATAAAACGTTTAAGTGAGGCAGTATAGAAATAAATCGATAGTGTAGTTTTGGGATAATTTCTAATAATCGGGATAATTTCTTTTTTCTATTTGAATATCTTATTTACTTTTCTATTTTTTTAAGAAAGAAGACATGATTGACTTTGTTACCCTCAAAATTCTCAATGATAATAATGAAAATAAGTTATCTTTTAATTTCTAAATATACGAGTAATTCAAATACAACCTATATCTTAGGAATAAAATTAAGGCCATTCTAAATTTAAAGGCCCTAAGTTGTTGTTTAACTTGCCTAAATCTGAAGCCGGCACTGATTGTATCTTAGACTTGGAAATTTCCATGTCCATGTACATATTCTATTTTCTCAACATGTCAACCATGTTTCATTGTTCACTTTTGAGTGTTCATCCAAAGAAATGAGGAACCAATATAACTGTTATACATATATGCACATATGCACACTCTTACATGTAGACAAAGTCTTCAGTCCGATACGTGTATCATTTTTATGTAAGATAGTAACACTAAAGCAAGTTAAATGTATAACACATCGATACACTAAATTTTATTAATCATTGTTATAATTAAACAAATGAAAAGTTGCACTAATACAAAACATTAGGAAAATAATAAAAAATGCCAAAAGTGTCAGCCTAGCGACGTTTTTCACATACAATTTTCTGTTTTTTTCCCCTCTTTTTCTTGGGCGGAGGTAAACTGTTTCTTGACATTTTGAATTGCCGATGTTGATTATGACGAGCAAAGTTTACCCTTGTTTAGAAGTTATGGTTTTCACTACTTTTTCAGTTATAAACAATGTAAAGTTCTCACATGTTATAATAACAATAAAAAAATTGCTATAATATAAAGCTCTCATATGTTTCAGTAAAAACAGTTCTAACCAATGATTTTAACTGCCCTGTCAAACACGAGATTAGTTTAGTATTTGCTTTTTGTTATTTATTTTATTTTTTTAAAGAAAAATTTGTTTGTTTGTTTTTAGTATTCTTATACCATTAGTCCATTGTGGTTCCGTTGTTGCCCATGCCATGAATTTGTTTGATACACGTGTTGAAATAGTATGGTTTTAAACTTTATAGTTTGAACTTGTAGTTTTAAACTTATGTTGTTTAAATGGTGATTTTGAACTAATGTTTAAAATATATACATTTATAACGAGAATAAAAAATTACATCAAAAAATTGGTGTTTAGAAACCAATAGTTTATGAACAAAAAAAGGAGAATGAAAAGGATGTTTACTATTAAAAAAAAAAAAGGTTCAAAACAATTAAAATTTAAGAGGGTCAAGTTTTAAAAAATGATAATTTAGTTAGCCTATTTACAATGGGATTATTGTATATAAATTCACATTTTGTCGAACAAGAAATTTGATCCTAATCAAAAAAGGTAGGATCAAAAAAGAACCATGCAAATTGGAGCATTGATGAGAGGACTTAATGAGATTTAAAAAAAAAAGAACGCATTTAAATAAGAAAATAAATAAGTAAATACCAAGCCTTTTGCTGGAGTTTTTTGATGAATAAAGGTTGACAAAACTATTTAGGCCGTAACAATAAAAATATATTGTTTACAAATTCATAGTTCTTTTGTTTTCTTATCTTAAATTTTTTTAATTTATGTTTACTTTACTGATTTTTTTACTAAAAAAGTAATATAATAAAATAAAATAAGGAATATAATAAAATAAAGCTAAGAAATTTTGATTCTATATGAAAAGAATCGAGATAGCCTTTCTTACGATTCTTTCAATATCAACAACGAGTATCTGTATTTTTAATTTAAATAAATTATTTTAATTTGCTTTGTTGGAACAAAAGAAGCCCGGCTCAATCTGGTAAATGATTTTCACAAATGATTTGAAACTTACACCGATTAAAAGCTTGTTCTTGTGGGTTCATAAAGTTCAAAAACCATTTAAGAGATTCTAAACACATGAATCAAACAACACATTAGTCTACTTTTTTTTTTTTTTTTTTTTTTTTTCACTAACAGGGATCCGGAGAAAAATTAGGAATGACAGTAGACAGGTCTTATAGTGAATGTGCCCCGGTTGCATAAATAGATTTTTTTTAAAAAAAAAAAAGTAACACAACTTTAATCATTAGAGGGCCCATAACCATGCCCTCAGCATCTCAAGCCGTCCATCTCAATTTCAACGGTGACGAACCGATTGATACGAAGTACACGAAGAAAAATAGAAACACCTTTTGCTTTCATAATGACAATACTTTCTTTCTTCCCCACGCTGTCCGACAGCATGTTGATCCTTTCATATAGTTTTTATTTGTGCTTTTAACAAGCCAAAAAAAAATAAAATAATAAAAGCTGTAATTTTTTAATAAATATTTAAAAGTATATTTTTAAAGAGCTTTTATGAGTAAAATAATTTTAAAATTTTTTAAAAATTATAAAATATTATATTTAAGTTTATAATATGTTATTAATATTTTAGTATAATTTTTAAAATCTATTTTAAAAATGTTATTTTAAAAAGTTAAATTTTAAAACATTGACAAAGAAAAAAAAAACTTTTAAAAAGCAAAAAGCATCCAAACACTTTTAAATACGACTTTTGAACTCCGGCTAAAACAGCTAACATTAACTAATAAGCGATGCCAAACGCATGCATACATCACTTACCGTGCACCAGAAGATAAGAAATTAAACAAACAATTTAGTCCAGTAATGACACGCAATTTGGTCGATTTAGGCTGTCCTGTTCATTACAGCCTAGCAAGTCATTTTCATTAGAGACTAGTCGTGTCGAATAAATGAAAACAGAGAAAATTCAAACTCTAGATCTGAATATTAAAAACAAGTTGCATATAGTGATGCATTATTCAACGTGTAAACAGTGGCATTAATTAAAACGAAAAAAAATTCGAACCCTCGATCTCAATATTAAAAACAAGGATGCATATACTAATGCATTATTCATGTAATCAGTTCACTCAGACCCCTCAAAAGATCCGATACGACTTATCTAGCTAAGTAGTGTTACATGTCCGGGGAGGGCAGAAATCCGCCGTCGACAATGAGATTGTGTCCGGTGACAAACTCCGATTCCTCCGACGCCAAAAACACAACCGCGTCCGCCACATTCTTCGCCCTCAACACCCCCTTCAACCTCGACCACCCTTCTACCACCCTATCCATGTCCACCTCCTCCCCATTACCGAACCGAAGCATCGGCGTTCCCACGAACCCCGGTGACACTGCGTTCACCCGAACGCCGTGCTCTGCTAGCTGCAGGCTTGCCGACCTGACCAGCCCCAGCACCGCGTGCTTCGACATCGTGTAGTCCGTGAATCGCAACGTCCCCATCCCCGCGGCCATGCTCGCCGTGCACACAATGCTCCCCCTCACGCCCCCCGTGGTCATGGCGCGTGCAGCGTGCTTCACACTCGCCGCCATACCTTTCAAATTCACGGCCAAGAGCTTCTCGCACGCTGCAAAGTCGAAGTCCAAGATTGTCTGGCCGGTGAAGCTGGCGATTCCCGCATTGCTGAACATGACGTCCAGGCGTCCGTACTTCTCGATCGTTGACTGGACTAGGGTTTTGACTTGCTCTTCGTCGGAGACGTCGCAGTGGACGTAGGCACAGACATCGAGGCCAATCGAAGCGGCGACATTTTGGCCCTTCTCGTCCTGGACGTCGGCGATGACAACGGCGCGCACTCCATGGTCGGCAAAACGCCATGCCGTGGCTTCACCAATGCCGCTGGCGCCGCCAGTCACTATGGCAATCTTGCCGTGAAGCTTCTTCTTAATGTCAATGGTGGTGGTGCTCGGTGAAAACGAGGGCTGATCTGCCATACATAAATTTTTTTTTTTTTCCAATCAACTAGTATGCAGAAAAACCAATGATAAATGGATCCGGTGTGCAATTGGCTTCGATGCGTTTTATATTATTATTATTATTATTATTATTTTGATACAAGTGGGGCTTAAAATATTCGAATTCTCAATCTACGGCTGATTTACAATCAACGCCCTCACTGGTCGTCGTCGTCGTTGTTATTATTATTATTATTATTATTATTATGCGGAGAAAACAAGTCTCATGTGGGCAAATAAATTCTCTCCGCCATTTAGAAAAAGACAAAAGACAACATTATTGAAGACCAAAAAAATCCTACACGATCGAGTTGAACTTCATGTATGCACGTGGGAGTAATTAATTTTGTATTTAATAATTTAAAAATCTTAGTTAGTTGTTACACGCAACCAAAAAACAGTTTATTTAAATCAACAAGGATTATACAAAAAAAAAATCAAATACACATCTAGAAAAATATATTTCAATAGGAATATAAAAACAAATAAGAATAACATTAAAAAAATCGCACTATAAAGGATCTTTCAATAAAATAAAATAAAATAAAAGAACAAAAAAAAGTATAGACACACTTTAAAAAATTATGTTAATAGGAGTAAAGTAAAAAAAAAAAGCACAAATTTTAAAATTACTTATCGGGAACAAATTAAAGAGAACGAATTTATTAGAAAATAATAGTTAAAAGGATTGCATAGAAAAACTCTTAAAAAAGACACATCTTTGAAAAGGAATTGTTGTAGTAGGCTATTTAGAAAAGCCCATCATTATATTTTAATAAGGAGCAAGCGAGCAAGTAAAAAGTATTTCAAATAAACATATAGAAAATAAAATAAAAAATTAAATATGGACACATTTGAAAAAAGTTATTTTGAAAGGGGTAAAACAACATAAAAATAAACAAGTAAATGAAAATAAAAAGGGGAACTGCCTTTGGCCACCCAATCAAACTAGAAGCCGTAGCTTTCAAAATTTAGCAAAATGACTGGTGCTCTATATTTATATATAAATATATATAATATTTCAATAATAACCTTTGTCAATCAAATATGCACCCATCCCTGTTTTTTACTCTCCCATCTCCTACCTTTTTCCTTTCTTCTCTCTCTATCCGGCCTTGAAGTTGACCTTTTTAATGAGGGATCTGCTCTGTGTAGGGGAAGGGACTTGTCGAAAATAAACAAATGACTGGAGCTTCCAACAACTCCTGCCATGGCAGCAACTTTTACATGAGTCTAGTCTCAAGGTAACGACGACGATGATGATCAACTTTAATGATCTTTACGAGTACGGCGACGGCAGCATCAGTGTGGGATTAGATCTCTCTTGCATAATCTTTTACAATGCTGAAGGGAGATTTTTGAGAGGATTTGAGACGGCTCAATCAACGAGGAGACATCGACGATGAAGTCGACTCCTAGCGTCAGGAGATCAAAAAGCAGCTTTGGGCTCTTAGGCTGGGGACGATCGAAGATGCGCAATGGCTAGTTTTAGTGAGAGAAGAGATAAGGGTGAAAGAAGAGTGACAAAGCCGGGGGGTTTGGGGTTTTATTTGCTAGGGTGTGGTGTTTACGGGTAGCTTTATTACTGATATGTTAGGTTTTTATTATTAATTGTATCATTGATGTATTAGAATTTATCACTAATATATTAAGATTTGTTCTTATAATTGAAATACTGGAGTTTATCATTGATGTATTAATGTCTATTATTAATATACTATAGGTTTTTAATACTGATATATTACATTTACTCACTAATGTTAGATACAGGCTTTCTAGTTGTTAGGACTTAAACCTTTTTTATTTGCTTATGTGTTGCACTAGTGAGGATAGCAAAAGACAAAAGTGGTGGCCGAGAAGCCTGTAGTTTGATTGTAGTACATGTTGACTATAATACTTAGATAAATTCTTAGTACATGTTGACTATAATACTTAGATAAATTCTTAGTACATCATACGCGTAATATTTACACGTAATATTTAAAAGTGTGAGCAATATAAGTGTCACGAGAATTATTGTTTAAATATAATTTTTATGACAAATTTTATAAGAATAAATATAAGATTTATAGGATTAAATATCATGCCATAGTTATTAGCAAAGTTTGAAAGATGAAATTAAGAGTTAGTTTAGTTGATGTGCAAGGGGAAAATGAGGGCCATCAGAAATCTAGGATTGATCTGGCTCCATCTCGGTCATCAAGCAAGGTTCCATTTTTTAGGAAATTGTATATAAGGGCCATCCAGCTCTCTGGTGATATAACCAGACAGATCTTGAAGTGGTTCATCTTGCTGAATTGTCGGCTGATCAAGGAGTTCAAGTGGTACGACCTTGAAAAGTTTGGAATCCTTAGTCGTAGCCAGTCTTGCAAGGGTGTCAGCATTGTTAGTGTCGGCTGGGGTATACTGATGAACTCGTGTCATTCGAATTTTTCAGTTCATCCTTCACCTTATTCAGGTTGGCCATCATTCGTTCACCTCGGGCCTCATAATCTCCGTTGATTTAGCTAACAACAACCTATGAATTGTTGTAGACAACTATTGAGGTTACTCATAGTGAGTCGTAGCCCAATGAGGATGGCCTCATATTTGCTTCATTATTTGATGATTTAATTTGAATTTAATGGCTGAGGTGATCTTATAGTCCTCAGAGCTAATTAGTATTATTCTGGCTCCTGCACTGCGCTCTTTCAATGATTTGTCTACAAACAATTTCCATTTTAGGAGTTCTGGCTCTGCTTCCATCTCTTTAGCTACAAGATGTGCTGTAAAACTTTGCTATAAGTCTGCCAGTGCTTGGGGCTTGATGGCTTTTCGCAGTACATAGTTGATGTCAAAGCCACTCAACTTAGTCACCCATTTTAACAAATCGACTTGATGTATCTGCATTCTATAGTGCTTATCTTAGAGGATAGTTGATAAGGACTTCCACTATGTGTTGCTGAAAATAGTGAGAGAGCTTTCTAACTATCATCATCAAAGCCAAGGCCAGCTTCTCTTTGTCGGTGTACCTAGTCTTGGCATCCAAGAGGTGCTTGTTGGTGTAATAGAGTGGTAGTTGGACTCAAATTTCTTCTCTAATGATGATAGAGTTAACTGCATGTTTTGAGATGGGCAAATATAGGTATGATTTCTCACTGGCAATGCCTTTGAAAGTATAGGTCCTTGCCTAAGGTGTAACTTCAATTGTTGAAAAGCTTCCTCGCACTCTAGAGTGTATTCGGAGTGCTTTGCTCCGCTAAGTACATTAAAGAAAAGAACACACTTATCTATCGTCCGAGATACGAAGCGATTCACAGTAGGTATACATCCGGTAAACCTTTGTACATCCATTGCTTCTTTGGTGACTCTATGTCCATAAGTGCTCCAATCTTCTCGGGATTTGCTTCTATACCGCGTTGGTTCAACATAAAACCAAGAAACTTTTCTAAGGCCACTCCGAAAACGTAGTTATGTGGGTTTAGCTTCATGTTGCATTTCCTTAAGATCTCAAAAAATTCCTTGAGGTCAACTGTGTGCACGTAAGCCCTTCTACTTTTGACTGGCATGTCATCAACATACACCTCCATGTTTTTTCCAATATGTTTTTTGAACATTTTATTTACTAACCTTTGGTAGGTAGTTCTAGCATTTTTGAGTCCAAAGGGCATGACTTAGTAATGGTAAAGCCCATGGTCCATAATGAAAGCGGTGTGTTCTTTGCTCGGTCCATACATTGGGATCTGGTTGTACCTAGACTCATCAGCTCGTGTCTTGTTGTGGTGTCTACTAGTTGGTTTATCCTGAAAAGAGAAAATTTATCCTTTGGGCATGCCTAGTTCATGTTTGTGAAGATGGCACATGTTCTCTATTTGCTGTTTGTTCTTTTGACTAATACTGGATGTGCTATCCAAGTCGGGTGATGAGCTTCTTGAATAACTTTGTTTTTGTAAGCTTACCTACTTCTTCCCTCAAAGCTTGGTATCTCTCTGCATTCAATGATCTTCTCTTTTGTCTCTTCGACAGATAGCTAGGGTCAACGTTTAATTTCTGAAATATGACTGAAGAGGATACGTCGATTACGTCCTCGTGTTTCCATGCAAACACATTTAGGTTCTTCTTTAACAATGTGATCATATTTGTATGTTGTGGTGGTGTAAGCCTGGTGCCTATCTTCAGTCTTTTTTGGGGATCCTCATCAACCACCATAACTTCCTCGAGGTCATCCACTAGCTTGGCTGTAGTGATTTCATAGTCAAGTCAAGGGTTGAGATCCATGTCTTCCCAAGTAGGGATATGGCCTACCATTATTTTTGTGTGGCTGGGGATCTCGTTGTCTCTTCTTGCATCCAAGTATGTAGTTTAAGCGTCATAATGGTTCCCGCTCATCTCCCCAACTCCGTTCTCGATCGATAGGGAATTTTACCACTTGGTGGTATATAGACTTGATAGCATTGGGTGCACTAAGGGTTGGTCTCCCTGTAACAGTGTTGCACTGTGCCCTTCTATTAACAATTATAAAATTCGATATTACTGTCGTATTGTTTGGTCGGGTGCCAACTATTATGGGTAGCCTACTATTATGGGTAAGGTGATCATCCCTTCAGGGATTATGCTGTCGCCTGTAAAATTGTAGAGTGGTTGAGAATAAAGGAGGAGCTAGGACGTCGAGATGCTCATCTCATCAAGGCCACTGTGTGTAGAATATCTATCAAGCTCTCGTTGTCGACAAAGACTTAGTAGACTTCATAGTCCCCGATCATGGCTAAAACTACGAGGCAACATTATGAGGGAAGGGAACGTCTTGGGCATCCTCCTCCTAGAATATTATTTCGTTTATTGTTCTTCTCAACATCTTGTTTGGACGTTCTTCGACTTCTACGATTGAATGAAAGTTCGTTCTCTAGCTTCTCAGGCATAACTCTTCTGTGCCTGTCCTGAGTTTCCTCCTAAAAATGGCCCGCCATGAATGATTCAAAAAACTTCTGTAGGCTGTTGGTTATTTCTCCCTTGAGGTGCTACATTGTTCTGATCAGCACGCACCCTGCCTATACGATTCTCTTGAATATATTCTTGCAAACGTCCTCTTCTGATGAGATCTTTTATCTCATCCTTTAGGTCGGTACATTACGAGGTATTATGGTCGACCGTTCTGTGGAACCTAAAGTGTTTATTTTGATTCCTTTTTGCAGGTCTTTTCTCGTTGGAATTGGTCTTCTTAACAAGTTGCGACGGTCTAACTGGTTGTATCTCGCCTCAATGTTTGTATTTAATTCGGCATATGTCTCATACCTTTGGAAAGGACATCTCTGCCATTTGTTCCCTTGAGCCGAGGCCTGTGTTAATCATGCAGCAGGAGGAGCTGAACGCAAAGCCAGTGCAGGTGCTAGTGGTGGATAATAATTTTTGGTGTTCTACTCATAAAAATGTCTGTGTTAGTTGTGTATTAACCAACAACTAATCAAGACTATTACCATTAAATAAATTAAAATAATAATACACTAATAAAAAAAATTAAAACACAACATACGGAATAACTGCCCATGTGCACATGGAGTTAAAAAGTGTAGGATAACATATTTTTTTTAAATAATCAGACTAACATAGAAGTTCATTATTGGAGATAGAATTCAAAGCGGATCCAAGACAATTTACACAACAGATCCATTTATCATTGATTTTTCTGCATGCTAGTTTATTTGAAGCAAAGCAAAAGAAAGTGCAATATGGCAGATCAGCAGGCCTCGTTTTCACCGAGCACCACCACCGTTGACATTCAGAAGAAGCTTCACGGCAAGATTGCCATAGTGACAGGAGGCGCCAGCGGCATCGGCAAAGTCACGGCTCGGCGTTTCGCTGACCACGGAGTGCGCGCCTGGTCATCGCGGACGTCCAGGACCAGAAGGGCCAAAACGCCTCCGCTTCTATCGGCCTCAATGTCTGCGCCTACGTCCACTGCGACATCTCCAACGAACAGCAAGTCAAAACCCAAGTTCAATCAACGGTCGAGAAGTACGGACGCCTGGACGTCATGTTCAGCAACGCGGGAATCGCCAGCCTTGGACGCCAGACAATCCTGGACTTTGACTTTGCGGCGTATGAGAAGCTCTTCGCCGTGAACCTGAAAGGCATGGCGGTAAGTGTGAAGCACTCGGCGCGAGCCATGGTGGAGGGGGGCGTGAGGGGGAGCATTGTGTGCACGGCGAGGGTGGCGGCGGGGATGGGGACAGAGTTGTTCACGGACTACACAATATCGAAGCATGCAGTGATGGGGCTGGTGAGGTCGGCGAGCCTGCAGCTGGCAGGGCATGGAGTTCGGGTGAATGCGTTGTCGCCGGGGTTGTGGGAACGCCGATGCTTCGGGAGACATTCGCTATTGGGGAGGAGGTGGAGCACTTGGACGGGGTGGTGGAAGGGTGGTCGAGGGTGAAGGAGGTTTTAAGGGCGAAGAATGTGGCGGAAGCGGTGGTGTTTTTGGCGTCCGAGGAGTTGGAGTTTGTCACCGGTCACAATCTCATAGTCGACGGCGGATTGTGCAAGTCCCGGACATGAAACAATACTTAGCTAGATGGTCGAATCGAATCTTTTGCAATATGCACCTTTGTTTTTCATATTAAGATTAGGGCTGTACAAAAACCACTCCGCACCCACCAACCGTTCGCGCCCGCATCCGCCCATCTTGAAAAAAGCGGGTTTTTGTTAATAATCCACTGGCGGACGGGTTGAATCCGTCCACCAATATACTCGGTGGGCGGGTTTGGTTTTAAATTTTTACGGACGGGTTCAACCCGAACCCGCCCGCCTATATATTTAAAAAAAAAAAAACTTAAACCTATCTACTTATTTATTATTTTGTGAAATGATCAAAATTTAAATCAAGTAAGTTAGTAGAGAAAGGCCTTGAAAAG
>CAMOHE010048812.1:0-11256 GCA_946598075.1 Artocarpus hirsutus | reverse complement strand
AACATTAAAACATCAATCTTAAAGTTATGGAAACCAGTTTTAAACATTTCTAGCATGTTTGTAATATTGTTATCAAACTAAAATAAAGGTTGGTTGTCGGTTTGAACTCAAAACTCAAGTTTTTGTTCATAAATGCTCAAATATGCATGTTAACATAACTAAAAATTTGCATGAATTTTAAACACGAAAATTATGCATTAAACATAGAGAAAACACATACTAAAACTAAGTTTGCATTAAAGAAAACCTATCTCAAAACTCCTTTCAAAAGCACTAAAGTTCGGGTTAAAAATCAAGCCTGAATTGACTCTAAAGCGGCTTCAAATATGGCTGAGAATTATCACTGCCTTGGCTGCAAAGAGAGCTTTGTGCTCTATGTCTTTAGTCAGAAATTGAAGTGAGAAAGGGAGAGAATGAGAAACTAGAGAAGAAGATGGTGAGGGCTGAATAAAAAGGTAACAAAATAATTGAGAGGAAGGGAGAGACAAGGTAGGTTCATGGGGAAAGTTGTAAGAAGAAAACAAAGGAGCATTAAAAAAATATCATCATGTCTCCCACGGAGACTTTTAGCAAGCAATGCCAAAATAATTGAGGGGACAAATAGAGTAAGTTAAAGAAGAAGACGAAGGAATAATTAAAAAAGGCGGTTGAGAAAATATCTCCATGTCTTCTCTGGAGACTTTTAGTAAGAAAATACCGAAGTAGCATTTTCGTAAATAAATGAAACATCCAAGACTAATTTAGTGATTTTAAATACAACAAAAGTTTAAATTGCTACATTTAATATATTAAATTTTACAAATCATACCCATTAAATTAACAGGTATTACATAAAGAGATTTTAAAAAGAAAATTAGGATTCTAGACTTCAACACTTATGAAGGAGATGTTAAGAGATTTCAAAAACTATACAAGTAATATTGATCGGTAGTATAGAGATTTTAATTCTCAGAGACACTTTCTTTTCCTCTGTTCTTTCTAAAACATGAAAAGTTATCTGTAAGGATGAAAAGTACAATATGAGCAAATATAGAAGCTATAATGCGACACAGTTATCAATATTGAAGAAATAAGCAAGTAAAATATATATATTTTTTTGAAAAAAAAAGTGTTTAATGAGATATTCCATTGTCAGCCTAAAAAAAGAACTTATAAACCTGAAAATAATTTAAACTATCAATTATAATTATAAATAATATAAATTTTTATATATTATATTAAAAAAATTATAATATAAACTTTTATATGTTATAATTCTTAAACCAAAACTTTTAACTATTTTTTAAACCACCAATCTAATAATCTATTTTAACTAATAAGTAATTTCGAAACGCACTCTACGACAAAACAAAAACTGTGCGCGCAGTCCCGAATAAGGGACCTACATATTTGATGTCATCCCTATCCGGCCACTGACCCGACAGCAACCGAGGGGTCCCACGTGGCCCACGTCCGCTCCATATCGCAAAATAGTTGGGCCCCAACCAAAATGCACGAGTTCATGTTTATCCTAGCACAAAATGGTTGGACTTCTCTCTCTTGCTTTAATCCGAAGCCCAAAGTCTTTTCCTTTTAGTTTTCCCACCAAATATATTTATGTATGCTCCACAATTCCAATACGTCTCGCTCTTTCCGACACGATCCATTTCTCTTCCGACGTCCCGATAACCTCGACAAGTTGAAACACATATGAATTGTGGATCTGCGACTAGTTTCCTCCTAGTTTTCTGAAGGAAGAAGAAGAAAAGGAGGAGGAGGAGTTTAGAGAGGGAGAAAAAAAAAAGCTTGGGTGGTGTTGATGGGAAATGCCAACGGCAGAGAGGAAGGAGCTGACGGAGGAAGCGACGATCATCATCATCATCCATCGGGAGGAGGAGAAGGAGGAGGAGGAGGAGGAGGAAGATCCAACGGTGAATTGGGGGAGCGTGGCGGCTACGCGCATCGCGGGGCGCGCGTGGCGTCTTCGGAGTCCATGGCCAACAGCAGTCCTCCCGGGAGTCCCAGGCGCACCGTATCACCGATCTTGTTCTCATCTCAGGTTTCAAACTTTATTATTTATTTAATTATTTGATTTGATTTTTTTTCTGTGTCAGTAAATGAACACTTTTGACTAGCCATTTAGGTGCTTGTTTGGTTCAATAACTGCGATCCTTATTTGGCATGATAATATGTGTATGATATTTTGGACAAGTGGTTCATGTATTGGTATTATAAGCCTCTTTGACATCATACATGCCATCAAAGTCTTGTGCTTTGAAACTTGAGCAATTCTGTCTAGGATTAGAGGCTGGAGGTTGGAATTCAAAGGTACCTAGAGATTGCGATCTATAATTCCAACAAAGATAAATGATCAATACGCAAATGGCAACGATGATTTTCGGTTGTCGGTTTCCTATTTCTTCTTTTGGTCTAACATTTTTTTTTTTGGCTATGGCGTTTAAACTACAGAGAGGATGTTGAACATAAAGGAAGTTAGGACATGATCCAGGGTCTGTTGCTATTTCGTGGATACTCTAGTTGTTGAAATAAAATGTTGTATTATGGGTGTGTAATTCGTTGTGATGATATAGCGAGGCTTGAGTTTAGTTGTAAAATAAGAGCTTAGGAAGATTGTAAGTTTCTGGTTTTTATATGCAAGAAGTTTGGAGAATCAACGTTTTGGAATCTGAAACCTAATACAAAACTTCTTAGGTGCTGCGCAATAAATACAGGTGCAGAGTTATAAGATAAAGTGTTCTTTCTTTCTTTCTTTTCATTTTTTTTTCTTTTCTTTTCTTTTTAACAATTTAATGGGAACGTAGGGGTGAAATAGACACTTAGGAAGGTTCTATGAAATGTTTTATCATAACAACTTCCAATCTTTTTGCTCAATGTAGGGTTTTGCTTTGCTTAGTTCCTTAGCTCAAGCAAGTAATTTTTAATATTTGGTGGGTTAAGACTGCAATACAAAGATCGATATAGGTGTTCTTCCATTCATAAGTTCTGAACCATTGAGCTGCGGTACCATTTATGTTTGATGTTATGTCGGCAATAATTTAAAAACCCGGAGGGGCCATTTAGTAAGCAGGACTTGGGATGGAAATGGGTCAATATAATCCAATCTCATGTTTGGTGTTTCGTTTAGAATTAAATAAAATTGTGAGAGGATTATTTGAAAGTTGGTAGGAGTAAATTAACCCTTTTGTAGGAACCTAGATTGTCGTCGGTCTAATTCTTATGTCCTATTCCTGTCTATCCAATAGTATATTGCCACGTCACCCTACAGGTCATTTGCTATTAACTGCCGTTAATTAACCCGGCTTGTGAGATAATCCCACCATAAACTTATTGTATAAGTCTTCAGAGCTTGTCAAAACCTTAAATGGAGCACCAAATATAGGATTGGACTATTTTAATTGAGTGACATCCTTTGTCCTGTCCAGTGTCCTCCAAACAAGCTCCCAGGTTTAGTTGAGCTGTCAAGCCTTAACCACGAGTTTCATGCTTCCCAAAGATTGTAGGTTCAGTGTGGATCAGCTCAAGTAATAAACAGGTAAACTGGGTCCTAAATTTAAATGAAAAGAGCCACGAAGAGTAGTTTTTTTGTTTTTGAGCATTTATTTATTAAATGATTGAAATGGTTCTTCTTCCATCTCTTTTTTTTGGAATTATTTATTAATACGACTTTCTTTCAACTTACTTTGAAAAATGTAATTTTTGAAAATTTTTCAAGGGTGCAGGAGTTCATACAGGATATTTCTGGGCCAAATTGAAAAAGAAATAAGAAACTTGTATAAAATTGAGTCATCACTTTTGTGCTCTATATATATATATATATATATATATAAATATATATATTTATATTTATATATATTGGCTGCTTGTATTTTTCAGAAAACCCCTGTATTAGTCATAACCCAATGGTGATTATTCACTTAACTTCATATTGCTTGTGGACGTGATAATAAAACTGCTTCTATCAATTTTATATTTGTTTGTTATGCACATTTTGTAATTATAACTTCTGTTTACGTATTTAAATATATATATATGTATGTATATTTAGTAATATTTACATTACCTTTATTCATGTAATGATGTGGTGTTTGTATGACCTGCTATAGAAGGTTAAGCAACCTGTTAACCTTAAGCATTAATTACAAAATAATTTGTCTCTCGATTTTTTAATAATTAATATAGGGACGTCAATAGTTAACATTACTAACAATAATAATCATTTTTCCTGTAATCTTCATGGTTTAAAATATTTGGAAACAAATATTTTAATATCTAATATAGGAATGGAACAAAGATTTATAGTGAATTCATTACCTTGAAAATGTTCATCATCATTCCGACCTTGTGCAAAATGTTTTTTACAAAATGTTGTTGATTCAAACCTTTGCCAAGTTAGTCCAGTAACTATGTTTTTTAAGGCACTAACTATTATTTCCTTTTTTTAAGGCAATGACTGTTATTTTTTTCCTTTGTGTAAATAAGTTTTAGGGCCTAAGCGTAAGCGGCATAATTCCTACCATAGCACAAAAAAAAAAAAAAAAAAAAAAGAAGAAGAAGAAGAAGAAATTTGGTGCATTTACCTATCTTCGTAAGAAATTGTTAGTTGCGACTTAAACTGGGATTTGTCATATTTATCGTCTTTGAACCCACAATATGTTTAATTAGGTGTCAAAATCTTTCCCTTCGTAAATTGGGTAACCTTCAATCAATCCCATATAATTCACCAAATCATAAAGAATCATATAAATCTTTGATTTGCGTTTTATTATTGTTTTAAAAATATAAATAGCATTGTCAGCAAGTCAGATACAAGTTACCCACCTAAATTATATTTAACAAGATTCTCAAATTAAATTCTCATTAATTGTTAGAATATTCTTTGATCAACAATGCACTTTGTTACAACGGTTAGACTTATATCAAACTGTTAATATAAGAGTATGTAACCATTGAAACCGTACCCATGTATATATGTGTATACCTATTTATTAGTTTTCACTTCATAACTTGCGAATATATTTTAAATTTAAAACTTGTGTAATGTACTACATATTTGTATCCTAGATTTTTTAAAATTGTCGTAGTCACATATTTATGCTCTTCATGTGTATCTGGGATCTACGTTTGACGCCTAAAGCTTCAAATCCAGGTCCCCGAAAGTGTATTCTTCTGAACTTGATTTTGGAGAAGAGTCAACTCAGTCTACTCCATAGATAGATACTACATATGGATTTGAGATCTTCCTTAACTCGAATCTGCAGGTTCCTGTAGCTCCATTGCGAAGAGGCGATGGCCCTTCCTTTTTTCCTCAAACCTGGCACAATGAAACACGTGAAGCTGAGGATTGTCCTCCCGATAAAGGGATTCCCACCATGATTACATGGAGCTACGGTGGTAACAGTGTGGCCGTAGAGGGATCTTGGGACAAGTGGACGTCAAGGTAAGCTATTTTAATTTTAGTGAATATAAACGTCAACAATACAAAGTGAAAGAAAGGAACTGCTTTTTGTGGATGAAAACCCCATGTCTGCATGAAGTTATGCTATATGATTTATATCTGGATTCAGGAGAACAATGCAGAGATCTGGTAAGGATTTCTCTATTCTCTTGGTGCTGCCAGCTGGTATATACCATTACAAGTTCATTGTTGATGGTGAATGGAGATACATCCCAGAACTTCCATTTATAGCTGATGAGAGAGGCCATGTCTGTAACCTACTTGACGTTAATGTATGTATCTATCAAAGCCTTTTTCTTATATGCATCTGGTGCTGTCCTTTGTTTTTCTTCTTCTTTTCTATGTTTATTTTACCTTTATCATCCAAGTGAACCACCACTTGGCACAGAGCCAAATGGAAGGTTATAAGGTGATGCTGGCATGTACCAATAACATGTAGCGGAGAGGAAAGGTAGTGATGCTGCAATAATGTTTTAAATTTTGCCTAAAAAAGAAAAAAAGAAAAAAGGTGTCTTCCATATGTGCCTCCCTATGCTAGCTTATTAGGGTAAGGTTACAAGCATGCATTTACAAAGTAATTGGAATCTTTTTTTTTAAAAAAAAGTATCTTATATGCCTACGGTCGGATAGGAATACTTTGGGGAAATCTAATATGACAATGTTGTTGCTCTGTTTTAGCAATCCATTTAGTGTAGGACAATAACTATAAGATTTGGGATTATTCCAGTACTTACGGGTTTAGAATACCATGTTAGTCATACTATCTGATTCAGGTTACTGTTATCTTTATTGTAGTTTAGTCAACATAACTTGGGTGATTAGGGCAAGTTCCTTTTCTTATGGGAGGGTTATCTTCCTAGTTTTCTTATGCTTAGTTTCCGATTTTGCAGTAATATTGCTAATGTAGTTAGAGATCAGACTTCATTAATGAATTCCATCGCAAAATTGAAGCCTACCTCTCTCTCTACTCTTTTCGTCCCCCTTAAATCCAATACGCTTTGACTTGAAACCTACCCGCCTCTCTCCACCTGTTGTCCCTCGATTTTGATGCATTTTCACTCAAGTTTTTCTCTTTTCCTCTCCATTCTATCCCTTTCTTTCTCTTATTGTTTGTACTCTCTGATGTTTCTCTCATCTTTTTAAGCTATGCCAGTCAGAACTGGTTGAGTTTTTTTATATCCTTTAATCATGTGCTGGGGTGTAGGGGGATAAGGATGAAGAAAAATATCTTTGGGTGGACTGAATTTTGCTACCTCAAATTATGTTGTTAATCAATCCTTGCTGCTTTATATAGGATTATGTGCCGGAAAACCTTGAGAATGTTGCTGAGTTTGAGGTTCCATCATCCCCGGAATCTAGCTACGGTCAGGCATTTCCAGCTGAAGAAGATTTTGCAAAGGAACCAGTACTTGTTCCATCTCAGCTTCATCTAACTGTCCTTGGCATGGAAAACTCAAATGAAGCTTCTTCCTCTTCATCTTCTTCGAAGCCTCAACATGTTGTACTTAACCACCTCTTCATAGAGAAAGGATGGTCCTCCCAGTCTGTGGTTGCCGTGGGAGTAACTCATAGGTTTCAGTCTAAGTATGTTACGGTTGTCCTTTATAAACCACTCAAAAAGTAGGTCTCCCACTTTTGTCAAGCTGAACCCTGTAAATAAACCTGTTAGTTTTGCATTTTCCACTTAATCCGTGAAGCTATAGTTGCTTATAGATCAACTCTTGAAGTCATGTCAAAGATCCTCTGTGATACTTCAACATTCGTTTCAGTTATTCTGCTTGTTGTACTCTCTCTGTTTTATTTTTGTTTTTAATTAGTTTTTTAATTACTTTCTGCAAATTGTGAAAAGCGTTTGTATCTCCATCTGCTGTCACTCTCCTTTTCTTTCTGGGTCCCGGTGAGAGTACTCCAATGGGACATAACGGGAAGTTTACAATATGCAATGCGCCAAACATAGTCCCGAGGCATTATTGCAACTCTAACCCAACGGTAAATCTACGCTGCAACCCGACATGGGGTTAAAAGTTAAATTTCCTCGCACTAGTTCAATATATATTATATGCATACACTCTTCCGTTAGGTGACAAGTGCAATGCTTGCATAGTCGTGACATTATTGTGGAGTCACAGATTGGATACTTCAGACACCTGCAATCATGCACAGCGCAGCTTTTGGTGACAATGTTATCCTTAGTTTCATTCAAATCCAGCAAATTAATATTTCATATAATTTCACATAAGTCAAGTCTGACGACCTAAAACCAAATTCGTTCATAATTGTCGAGGAAATTTCTTATGATAGGAGGGATTGGTTTATGTTTTTGTTCTTCATTTTGGCGCTACTCTTCCACTACATATGGTAGAAGGGGGAGAGTAGGATGCAGAGAAGATATATGAGAGAGATAAGAATGATGGAGAAGAAAAGGCTTTTTGTTTGGTGTGATAGAAAGGGGGATATTATGGGTTGTTGAACAATTACCACTGTACGTATTTAGTCATGATTTAATTTGAAAGTTAGGTTAAATGACTTTGTTATTTTATGTGTAACTTTTCTATTAGCAAAAGAACAATGTGATAATTCTCCCTTCTAGAATCCGTCTATTTAGGGATGGATTAAATATGGTGGGTCCTTCTTGCACCATTTTTTCCTTAATTTTCTCTTCTTTTCTCTCCTACTAAACAATTCACTTTTCTACTCTTTATATATATATATATATATATATATATATATATATATCCTAAAATCTCTCTATCTTCACTCTCCTTCCCTAGCAAATACAGTATCAAAATGGCCTTTTATTTAGTAGATGTAAAGCGAATTTTAGCTCTTGTGCTACGACTCTGAGAAATGGTAGTTATTTAAATGGCTGGTCATCATGTCCTTTTTCCTCCTGCTGAAACATTATATAGATACAGGTCTGAGAAAAGGCATTCATCGGTGAAATACAACAATGATCTGCGTTTTCATTGGTTCGATCAACATCTTCAAATGATTAGTTATAGCAAAAATCTTACACAACCATCCATTGTAGCACTAATATGTTGATGAGCAGTTGGTGAAAGCAAGAAATGCTGAAATGACACTTCTGAGTTTCTTAATTCTAGACCGAATTTAATAGGCTATACCTTAGAAAAATCTGTGAATTAAATTTGGTCTTTTTCTTTTGGTGATAGGTTTACATGGGGAGGCTGGTCTTATCGTTAATCATGTGCACCAGCACGAGTCACTCATTTTTCCTTTTCCTCTTTTGCTTTCTCCTTTGAAGGCTGAGGATAATATTTGTTGTGTTGGAAATATTCATTGGACGCAATCATACTAGCTCACAACATAGTAAAGAATTGCATTTTGGCAAACACATAACAAACTACAGACTAGTACAGAAGGTAATTTATGGACCATGGTTAATAATTACTTCCATTATACTTCAGAGAAATAAGCATTCGCGAGCATGATCTCTACACTGACTTTTTTTACTACCATTCTTGTCGTATGTTGAGTCCATTTTAACCTTATCTTTTCTTCAATCCTCTTTTTCCGCCTTCTGCAATTGATATGAAGACATTTTAATCTGTCAGGTTTTCTTCCCTCTTTCGTGGTACTTTTGATCTCAAACATAGCTTCATAAATGATAATTAAAAAAAAAAAAAAAAAACACAGAGAGAGTGTGTAGAGTCCCTTCCTTCATGGCATACGTAAGTAAACTGATGATCCTAACTCTACTCGGACATCGTTGACCATGTACGGAAGCATCTTTTGTTATTAATTATTTTAAATAATGAGAATGAACAACCAGCAATCGAAAAAAAGCTCTTTCTTCAAATGAAAAAATAATAATAATAATGAGATGTTGACCTCTTTCTCTTAAAAAACGCACTTTCCTGGTTAAAGTTCTCATAAGAGTTGTCAGTACAACCTATGATGGCCATGGACAGGGGAGGTCTCTCTTGGGAATTAAAATATAAAACGCAGTGAAAGAGATAGATCGTTGACAAACAAAAATTTTCTAAAAACTTTATTCATCGAAAATAGATATATAATTTTAATTAATAATAGAAAGCTTTAGGAATTTTACAAACCTTTTGAAGACTATCAGGGTATCCTAGCTTTTTTCTTTGATACTACGATCTTCCAATCCAGTCCTCCACACCAATGGAAAGACGAGTGGGCGTCAAACTACAAGAATGAATTTTCCTCATACTTTTCTGAATCTGCTATGTACTCAACACATGAGATAGCAGACTTTTTTTTAGAGAAACTCTCAGTTTTTCTCTCAAAGTATTTTACAAAAGTTACGTGACTGAAAATTGTTATCTCTCCCTATTTATAACTGAGCAATTAGTTATTTTTTAATTGACTTTTTAATATGAAAATAATCAACCTATCACACATATAAAAAAATGATATATTTTATAGGATTGTAACTTTTTAACTTTCTCTTTTCTTTTTCTTTTTCTTTTTCTTTCTTTCCTTCTTCTTTTTTTTTTTTTTTTCTTTGCTTTGCCGAATCACTAAGATTCGGCACACACACACACACATATATAGTGATTCCGCGCGCGCGCGCGCACACACACACACATATATATATGTATATATAAGTAAATAAAAGAAAACGTAATCATGAGATTACGCTTCACATTTTTTTTAATATATATATATATATTAATATATTATAAAATCTTATATATATAAAAAGATTTAGTTCAAAACTATATATATATATATTTTTTAATTTAAAAATAAATCACATTTATTTAAGAATTTATTAATTAATTAATTAACTAATGTTCAGTTAAATGTGACAACATTTATCACATTACATTATGTGTCATAGAGAACATTTTTTCTGTATCACATTAATAATTCAAGTGTGAAATAATTAATTTAGAATTCAATAACTCTAAACTAAATATCTATAATTCATTCTATGCATAAATCCAATATAGTGTTACAGAGGTGGCATTGGGGACCTATGGACCTATAACCCAAGCTCCAATAAATTTAACAATTAGTCAAACTCTTTAATTAATGTGTCAAATTTATTAGTTTCAGTGTTACTCCACTAAAAACCTGAAACTGAACTCTTGATGTTATAGTAAAATTACTCAAAGAAAATTAGCAAGTAGTCCATTGATATAATCATTGCATATAAGTCAGTCCTACATAAATAGTTCATAATAAGGGCTAGGTTCAATTTTCATTTACCTCTCTTATTATATCTTTATCCTTGAGTTCCAATAATTCTCTAATGAACTGTTAAATAGCGCTCTACTGTTCAAACCTTGAATTATCACTCAAGAGAACTATTTTTCTAACTTCCATAGGGAAGGAATGGATTTTATATCTGTATAATATTATTTCCAGCCATTTATTACATTATATTTCCAAGATGCTATGTTTTGATCTGTGCTTACATAAATCTTACCATGCAAGTCAAAAAACATAATGTCATAAATAGGAGTCTAATAAATACTCAAGATTAAGACTGTCAAATATATGATCATCATAGTGATAAATTTGAATACTCTATTTGTAACGGATGATTATTAGAGATTCAAAATTTATCTGGTCTAGTCCTATATAATCTCATTACATAAAGTACCTTCAATCTAATGTCTCTACATTAATAGTCTAGATAATGACTATTTCATTTTAAATGAGATTGGACTATACTTATAATATTTAATTAAAGATCCCAAACTTTAATTAATTATTACGGACTATTTAGATTATTATCTATAAATTTTATCCCTAAGATATAAAACTTATATGCTAAATTTATAGTCACATAAATAATCATGAAA
>CAMOHE010048809.1:0-11618 GCA_946598075.1 Artocarpus hirsutus | reverse complement strand
TGTGATTCATAAAGTTTCGACTGCCTATCATCCACAGACAAATGGACAAGCTAAGTTAGCAAATAGAGAGATCAAACAAATCTTGGAAAAAACAGTGAATCTAGATCAAAAAGATCGGTCCTCACGTCTTCAAGATTCACTCTGGGCATACCGCACAGCTTACAAAGCTCCTTTAGGAATGTCTCCCTATAGGCTCGTCTTTGGAAAAGCTTGTCATTTACCTGTAGAACTTGAACATAAAGCTTATTGGGCTATTAAAGCTCTAAACTTTGATCTTAGTGCTGCAGGTATTGAATGGAAGCTTCAACTCTATGAACTTGAGGAATTAAGGAACGATGCCTACAATAATTCACGGATTTACAAGGCAAAAATGAAAGCATTTCATGACAAGCAGATTTTGAGAAAAAGCTTTGAGCCAACGGGTTCATCTTTATGAATCTCGTCTTCATCTTCATCCTGGTAAGTTAAAATCACGATGGACAGGTCCATATATTGTGAAACAAGTTTTCCCAAATGGTGTTGTTGAAATTGAAGATCCATCCGATGGAAGAATACTCAAAGTAAATGGCCAGAGACTGAAAAGTTACATAGAATGGATAATTAAGCCTGAAGAGGTCACTCTTATGGCTCCAGTTTACCAACCCTGAGTAGTTTTCTGTTTATTCTTTTTTGTAAATATTTATTTTTGTTATTTGTTTTCTTATTTTGTTTTCTGCTTTAAAATAATAATAATAATAATAAACCTTTGAAAGTTGAAAATAAATCTCAAAATTAATTCTTGTAGAATAGCTAAGATTAAAGAGGTTAAAATCAATTGTGATTAGTAAATACTTTGTATTTGCGGCCTCTTAAGACGAATTCTGAAGAATCTGTGTAAAAACATGATTTTTGACTTTCGAAACAAAAAAATATTAATAATAATAATAAAATAATAAAGTCTAGGGAATCTGACTATAAAAGACCCATTTTGTAATATATTGTTGTGTGTTAATTTTTAGTTTTTATTTGTTAAGTTTGCTACAGATCATCTTTGCAGTTGTGCTGATTCAGGTAATATTTTTACTATTCTCACCATTCTTTTTATACATTGGAGATAATGTACATTTTAGGTTGGGGGGAGAGGGTTGTGCTTCAAAGATGAAAGTTGTGCATGAAAATTGTGCATCAATGTTGTGCTATGCTAAAAATTTTTCGATTTTTACCCATATTTTTTATTTTTGCTCCAGATTTTTGTGCATTTTTCATTTTTGTGTGTTTTTTTTTTGAGTCATAAAATTAAAAATTAAAATGTTTTGTAAATATTAGTTTCTTAGTAATTAATGTGTTATTATTTTGTTGTGATTTTTGAATTTCATATTAATGTAACATCATTTTTCTATTCTTTGAATTATTTAATTTTATGGACTCTCAAAACTTTAGTTTATTTAACATTTTTATGTGTTTATTTTTCAAAGTGTTTGTAAGCCATTCTTTTCACACACGCACTATAATGTTTAATTGTGGTGGTAAGTCAAAGCTATGAATATTTGAGTTTTGTTATCTTGTGAAGATGAACAAATAAATGCAGCAATATTTTCAAAATTAACAAACTAATTAAAGATAGAAAAAAGAAAAATAAAAAGAAAAAAAAAGAGAAAAAGAAGAAAAAAAATAAAAAAAAGCATAAATAAATAAATTTTTTAATTATGTAAATTAATGAATAAAATTGGATAAGTTTGGTTTCGTAGCCTCTTTAACTCGAGTAAGTAAGTTCTAAGGGGTGCTTCAACACCTAGTACCTTAGGCCAACTAGTCTAGGAGTTACTAACCTAAAGCTCGTTAAATGGTTTATGGAGAAAGCTTAAGGGAGCCAAACATTGCACTATCCATAATTGTAAAGTTTGTAAATATTTTTATACTTTTGTTCTCATCAATATTTTGAAGTGTTGCTACCTGCAGGAGTAATTTGAAGCAAAATATCAGAACAATCCTATTCTTAGTTTTGGATGAAACTTCATAATTATTCATTATCTCCTTTTGCACTAAGTTTGGTTTATATACATTTTGTTAAATAGCATATAAATTGTTTAAATAAAATTTTTTTTATTAGTCTATCTAGTTAGATACGTCAAATTATAGTTATAATGGTTTTCATTGCATGAATATTCATTAAATCATTTAAAAATTTTATCGCTTTAATTGCTAGGGAGTAGCAATAAGCTGGTTAGGGGGTGTGATGAGACTGTAAAAGTGTATATTTTACAGGGTTTAAATCATTTATTTATGCTTTTATTTCTCATTAAATCCTCTAATTAATAGCATTTTTGTGTTAATAAGTATTTTTGTGTCTTAGTGTGTAAATGTGTTTAAAAATGTGTTTTTAGTGTATTTTTATGTTTAATGATATTTTTGGTAATTTTTAGAATTGTTTCGATATGTTAAATATATGTGTAGTTTGTAAATAGTCAAAACCATAAAAATAACATGCGATTATTTTATTTTGAGTTTTAATGTATTTGAAAATGTGTTTTAAGTTTGTAAATATATTCTATTATATTATTAGTAATTTATAAAAATATTTTCAAGTCTTATAAATTATATCCGTGTTAAACTGCAAAAGATCAAAAATTTTAGAAGTTTGTAATTATTTTTATGTATTTTAAAATTAAATAAATATTTTTAATATTTTTGTAACTATTATGTTTGTAAAATAATTAATTTTAGTGTGTTTGTAATTTTCAGCTTTGAAATCTAGAGGAAAAATGGACTAAAAAGTGGCAAAATCGGACATCAAATGCATGAAGAAACAAACAAAAAAATTCGAATTTCAATTCAATGGGACATGTGGTGTAACGAGACCCGTCGGACCCAAAAGCCCAATCAATCTCAGCCGTCTGTGTGTATTGCGTCAGGCATTGCGTCAGCATGTATCATTAGTTCGATCCACGTGGTGAACTGTAATGGGCCCGTGCATCACATGCGCAGACAAAGTCCACACGCATCAGCGGGAATCTCAGACGTGTTGGATCGTGTGCAGTAGTTCACACTGAAGTTGTTCTTGCAGCCATTGGATGCGAGTAGTTTGACCGATTTAACGGTCTCCGTTTGTGGGCCATGTGCCCCACCTGGGCCCATTTTCTTCCTCATTTTGGTCCGTTAGATTACAAAATCGACAGAAGAGATGTAGCTGTATCTGTGCCTCTAGCCGCGTCGTCACAGCAGATCATAAATTAAAATTCAGCCCACTCTCCAGCATATCTTAGCGTGGAAAAAAGGAAAAAACGGATCATGATTGATCCGATTATTAACCAATAAAATATAATAAAAATAATAATTAAAAAATAGAAACAATAAACTTTTAAGGCTATAAATAGCCTTCCATTCTCTCGTCCTTGAGCATTCCTTTAAAGGCCTTCAGGTCATTTCTTTCTTTTTATAATAATAATAACATATATAATAAAATAATGCCTAAATTAGTGTAGAGAGTCTGGTGAGACAAAGAGATGATCTTGTATGCATAGTACTCTGGTATGAATTTTAACTCTACATCTGCTTTGTAATGCTTATATTTTTGTAGAATAAATTATATTTTTAAGATTTTAATAATTGTTGTTAGTGTTGTTATGCTGTCAATTTTTACATAAATTCAGTCATGCTTTCTTTATATAATTTAATTGTGTTGTATAATTAATATTAATAATAATGAAATAATGCTTAATTTTATGAAATGTCTTTTACTACAATATAACTTATTATATTGTCGATTTTAGATATTTCATAAGATGAAGTGTTGCCGAAATTAATGCAATAATTTATTCCATAGAAATATATTAATTTTGATTTATTATTATCTTTTCTATCTTAAAATTATGTTAATTATTATTGGGTGACAACGGTTATAATTTTCATAATTAGTGCACCAAATCATTAGTGAGAGATGATTATTTTGCTAGTCTTTATAGGAAAACCCTTACTGCATTATGGCTTGCTATATTGTCGCTCTCGGTTAACCTATATAATTAGTAAAAAGTGCTTGCAATTAATGAGAAAAGATATAATAAATCAAATACTTTATATAATTATTAATTAGAGTTAAAATTTCATATCAGTTGCAAAACATACAAGGGATTCTCAAAGCTTCACCGTTTTAATTTTATGCTTTAAATTTTGAAACAAAAAAAAATCACAAAATATTTATTTCTTTTAAACTGATCTTCGAAAAATCGCTCGCATTTTTGACCGTTTATTTTTAACAATTTACCGAGGTACAAATTTTCATCTCCCTGTAGATACAACAACCTTTCTATACTACAAACGTCTACCGTTTAAAGAGAAACATACATTTTTTTGGGGCGTTACCACCAAACATCCGTCCTTGGCAATCCGGTAAGAAAATCCATGGTCACGTGTTCCCATTTCCACCCTAGAATAGGAATTGGCTGAAGCTGACCTGCTGGCTTTTGATGCTCGGCTTTCACCTAAAGACAAGTCGTACACTTGGCCACGTATTCTTGAACGTCCTTCTTCATACCTCTCCACCAATAGTGCCTCTTCAAGTCACGATACATCTTCGTACTTCCTGGATGAATGGCGAACTGAGACTTATAAGCTTCGTCCATGATGGCCTATGTTACTTCTGCAATTGCTGGAATTGCAAGACGCTCCCTAAAGTATAATGATCCATCCGCATGTATCCTCTATTCTTCAAACTACTCTCTGTACTGAATTCATGTCCAGATTCCCTGAAGATGTTGGTCCTGCCACTGGTTCTGCTTCACCATCTAAACAAGAGCTGGGGTCGTCTCCATGTGATACACCGAAATGCGATCGTAGTCTTCATGATACTGTAGCTCGAACTCACTTATGGTCGCATCCCTTTTCCAATCTTCAAGAGCCAAACAAGCAAGTATTCTTAAAGACTTCTGACTGAGCGCATCTGCAACGATGTTAGCTTTCCCGGGATGATACTGCAATGCAAAATCGTAATCCTCCATATATTCTATCCATCTTTGCCGTCTCAGGTTCAAATCCCTCTGAGTAAACAAATACTTTAAGCTCTTGTGGTCGGAGAAAACCTGAAATGTTGCCCCAAACAAATAACATCTCTAGATCTTCAATGCATGAATCACCACTACAAGCTCCAAATCATGAGTAGGGTAATTTCGCTCATGAGGTCGTAACTGTCACGATCCATATGCCACCACTCGTCCGCGTTGCATCAACACACACCCAAGTCCATGTCCTAAAGCATCTGTATAAACCTTGTATGGCTCATCACTACTAGGAATGATCAACACTGGTGCTGAGGTCAACCGATTCATCAATTCTTGAAAGGCGAGCCCATTCAAATCTGACATTCTTCCTAATCAATCTTGTCAACGGTGCTGCTATCTTCGAGAAGTCCTTCACAAATTTCCTATAGTATCCTGCGAGTCCTAAGAAGCTATGGATCTCTGTCACATTCCTTGGTCGTTCCTAATCCACTATGGCTTTTATCTTTGACAGATCCACCGAAATACCATGCTTGGAGATAACATGACCTAGAAATTTGACCTCTGTTAACCAAAATTCACACGTTTTCTATTTGGCATATAATTGATGCTCCCGCAAAGTCTGAAGCACGATCCTAAGATGCTGCTCATACTCCTCCCAAGTCTTAGAATAAACTAGAATGTCGTCGATGAACAATCACAAACTGATCCAAGTAAGGCCTGAATATCCTGTTCATCAAATCCATGAAAGCGGCCAGAGCGTTCGTCAATCCAAACGACATCACCAGAAATTTAAAATGTCCATACTGAGTCCTAAAAGCTGTCTTAGGAATGTCTTCTTCCTTAATCCTGAGCTGATGATATTCTGATCTCAAATCTATCTTCGAGAAGTACTGCGAGCCTCTCAACTGATCAAACAACTCATCGATCCTGGGTAGAGGATACTTATTCTTGACTATGACTCGATTCAACTGCCGATAATCTGTACACAACTTGAGAGTTCCATCATGTTTCTTTGCAAACAAAACTGGTGCTCCCCATGGTGATGTGCTATTTCGAATGTATCCCTTATCACCAAGCTCCTGAAGCTACTTCCTGAGTTCCTTCATTTCTGCCAGCGCCATCCGATAAGATGCTATGAAAATCGATGCTGTTCCTGGAAATAATTCAATACCAAATTTGATTTCCCGATGCGGTGATAATCCTGGTAGCTAGTCAGGGAAGACATCCTCAAATTCATTTACCACTGGGATCACTACACGTCTTCTCAAAGCACTAGGCTCTCCTTCCAAATCTATGAAGATAGCGTAACAAATTGCGTTCTTTTGCCCTCCGAGACATGCCCTAACACGACGCTCACTCATTAACCGATCACCACCACCCTGGTAGGTGATTACCGTCCCCCTATCAGACACTAGGGTTACTTTCCTAAGTTGGCAGTCCACCACTATACTGTATCTAGACAACTAGTCTATCCCTAGGATTACATCATAGGTTCTCATGGGGATTACAATCAAATCACTTTTTAAAATCTCATCCCCGATCCTTATTTTACAAGCTTTATAGACATTATTCACACACACCCGCCCCAAGGGTGAAGCTATAACCAAGGGTTCACTTCTATCTCTAATCCCAAGGCATGTACAAAAGAGCTCAAAATGAGAGAATGAGTGGCACCAGTATCAAACAACACGTGTGCTAAAGACTGAGAAACCATAATCGTACCATCGACAACTACGTTACTCATCTAGGCATCTAAACTTCCTGATGTCATTACGTGAACTGTACTGGACTTTTCCCCTTTCCTCTACCAATATTGCTTGACCCAGGGTTAATTGGTCGATACTACTATGATGATGGCGACTGCACATTGGCTGTACTCGATGCTCGGTACTGAGGGACGTTACGCTGAAAGATCTGCGGTTGGTGCCCTTGCGCTGGATATGACATTTGCTGAGGAGAGAACTGATGGAATGGAAGCTGAGGGTACTACTATGGCTAAGGTAGGGTCTGAAGCTGAGGCTGACGACTAGCTCCTTCTCCAGTCTTAAATCCTAAGTGAGTATTCTTGATTGGGCAATTCCTCTTGATGTGTCCCGGCTGCTGACAATAACGACAATGGAAGCTGTAGGGGTTGTTGTGTCCACTGCTGGATGAACTAATGCTGCCGCTATTCACGCCACCCTGCTTGTCCTTTCCCAAAGTTGGTCGACTGCTGACGCTCCTCCTGTCACTCCTCTATGGTCCTCCTGACCTCTTGGCTCTATTCTCACAATACTGTGTGTAATCATTCTCCACTGATATCGCTAATGACACAAGCTCTTCAAAGTTCCTGAGTAGTAGAGCAACTATTTGTCGTCGAATAGGGGCTTTGCGTCCTTCATGAAATTTGATGCACTTTTCACGCTTCGATGCCACTTCAGATGGAGCAAACCTGGCCAATTCACTGAACTTTGCTTCATATTCCCAGACTGACATATCTCCTTGCTGCAGCCTATAGAATTCTGCCGCCTTTTGATCTCTGTATCCCTATGGAAAATACCGATTGTAGAACAACTCCTTGAATCTATCCCAACTGATTTGCCATTATTCTCCAGGTGTTTAGCTTGCTTCCACCATGTGTTAGCACCACCTTCAAACTTATATGCCGCGAACTCTATGCGATACTCTGCTGGCACACCAAGAGTATCCAGATGCTTCACGATCAAATCTAGCCAATATTCTGTCACCTGCGGGTCCCCAGTTCCATCGAAAGTCGATACAGATGCACATCAAAATTCCTTAAAGTACAAATGTCGACGACCAGCCTCAGAATCGTTAGGTCTTGCCCTTGCTGTCATCTGTCAGAATGCAGCAAACATAGCCCTCATCATGCCCTCATCATTTCCAAACTCGGCATCAGCTGTCGAACGACGTCTAGGTGCCATTCTCTCACTTCTGAAAACAAAATTTGGACTGTCAATGGTATTTCATTGTCGTACCTATGTGTGTACAATTCCCAAGGTTCATAACCTTGAGCTCTGATACCATTCTGTCACGCCTCGGAGTACGGAAGGTGACGTGGTTGATTAATTAAGTTAATTAAATAAGGATTTAGTTAAAAATTGGGTTTTTAGAATGATTTTTTAATAGTAAAAATGTAATGATTTTAAAATTTTTTGTGATGAGCAATCATAATAATAAACAAATAAAGTGAACAAATAAAACAAGTTAATATGGGGTGAAGTGAGTATGGGACCCACTGGCCCACATAATGTGCACACACACAGTACTGACAATATTACAATACAACCACAGTCCAGAATAAAAGAAAAGTTAAGTTCTTACATGCCTTGAATTTTTGTAATACAACCTACCCAAAATCTTCTATTGGTCGCAAGTCCAGTCAGCAGACCCTTCTCCGATCCTAAGCTAATAACCACCTATAGGGTAAGATTTTAAAACAAATAAAACATGAGCGAAAGGCTCAGTAGGACTATATTTTAAAAATATTCAACTTTTAAAGAAATTTCGTAAATCGAACAAATACAAAGAAAGCGAACTAGAACAAATAAATAAATAAATAAATAGATAGATGGGAATTTAATAAAAACTTTATCTTACCAAAACAATTCAAATAAGTTGACCAGAAAGAATACCATTTTCTTTTCTTGGGCAAACCATATGTAATTCACTACTGTAGTGGTCCAGCTGGGTTTCGGGACCTACCCCCAAGGTCGTTCACTACATGACCCAATCTCTGATATGGCATCATGCCCGTATTCCTTTTTATAACTAAAATTTCTATTTACCAAATATAATCATTAACATTTATTATGAGGTTTATTAAGAAAACATCTCAATCTACTATTTAAGAAAACGGTTAACAAGAAATCCTTTTTCAACCAAGCATTGAAAAATATTTTATTAAAATCACTTTAAGGCCAAAACATTTAAATCTGGCTACCAAAGAAGGGGTAGAAGTCCTACCTCAATACTCATGCTAGTGTCCCACACCATAATCTCGGTCCGCTATACGTTAGCTCCGCGGATCCATGCACAACCTTAAATGAAAACTAGGTCTATTAGTTGCTCCAAAATCAAAGACCCAAGTGTCACTAGATTCCTCAACCAAACAAGTTTCAACAACCAGAAGATAACACCTACCTTGTCAGGAAAGCAAGTCCTTGCAATTCTTCTTGATGTGCCCAACCTTCCTGTAGAAAAAGCACTTGAGCTTCTTCGGGTTCTTCTTTTTCTTCTTCTTATTCATACCATTTGCAGGAATACGAGAATTCCTATTCTTGGCCCGTTGCTTCTTTCCATTTCTAGGATTAGGATTGGAACCAACCATAGCATCCAAGTTAACCTCGCCACCCGCAGGAGTTTCCCTAATCAAAAGTTTGAACTCATGTAGCTGCTTCATTAGCTTAGTCAAGGTCATATCCTCATCTATTGCTTAAATTAAATGTAGCTCTAAATGGAATAAACTCCTTAGATAGTCTTAAATACCATAGTCATCTATGTTTCAACAACAATGTCAGCTACATTGGTTTAAGCCTCAACATGGTAACGCATAACCAACATCATATGCTCCTTCATAGATGTCCCCGGCCTTTGTTTGCAATTTAAGAGTTTTTGAAGCACCCCTTGCTGTTTTGTAAGGGCGTGGCCTCCAAACAGGTCTTCAAGATTATCCAAGATCAACTTAGCAGTCTTATAATCTTCATGTTGAGCCTATGGCACATTATTCATACTGGCCATAACATAACATCAAGCCTAATCATTAGCATCTTTCCAATGATCATACGCTTAGATTTGCTCATTAGTAGAATCTCTCGTAGACTGAAGAGGACACAAAGTTGTTACCTTAAATTTTTGTTTCTCAAAGGACATGACAATATTCAAGTTTCATTTCCAATTATTATCATTCTCACCAGTTAATTAGGTTTTTATCAAGTATCAAAAATAAAGCATTTTTAGACATTTTTAATCTATAACAAAGAACCATATACTACATGAGCAAACATACCATAATGATTTAGTAAGATAACACAATGATGTAAAACATACAATGTGTTTATGTGTCAAAACCTTGAAAATATCATAACCTTACAACGATAATTCCCAACCCAGAATTCAACAAGCCATCTAGGGGGAGACTTGCCAAATTCAATTAAGAACATAGATCTTCTCCTAATTAATATATGCCATCCAGGACCCATATGATCCAGCATATATTAATAATCGCTTCTTTGGCCAACAATTTTATTAATAAAGCTCCTAGGGGAGGTTAATAATAAATTTAACATAAGTGTATAACCATCGTTTTAATATCTTATCCATGATTTATAATTACCATCTAGGGGTGTGCAATGATAAATCATGCCAAATACCTTATCCTTTTGGAGATCTAACCTGGTACATGATGAAGTCCTTTCTATAGGCCGAAACTACCATGTGCTACCTATGGACCAACAATGAAGGCCGTAGGTCCTCTCTTCGAAAACCTCACCCACTCAATCTTTTGAAATCAAGGTTTTATTTAAGGGACATGCATGAACAAGTCTTAATGAGCGGCACACCTTATTCTATATGACATGTTATCAACCTACATAGAAAATCATATTATAATGCAAACAAGCAAAGCAATCTTGCAAAGCCACAAGCAAAATAATAATAAATAGCTGTAAGGTTATGGCCCCACCCTAGAGAAATAAATTAAAAATTACAAGAGATAAATCAAAACATATTATTGATTCTTCATCCACGAATCTTTAAAATGTATCCTTCTTCATATATTAGCCATCTTCAAGTCTTTAATCTACATAGATCAAAAACTCCATATTTCTGGTCGTATCCAAATTTAATGTTTCTCATAATTGTCCTAGAAGTAAAATCAAAATACAGTAAAAAAATGCACATTTTTTGAAAATCCATAGCGCTCTTCTAGCAAGCCAATCTATGCAATTGGTCTACTGGTCATGACCCTTTGGCTTGTCGAACACCATAGTTCGGCCTACCGGCCATGACAGATCGACCTATAGAACTTGAAAGTTTGGCCTGCTGCTAGAGCTATTAGAATTCCACCCATGCATGGCCTGTCGAACCCAAGGTCTAGCTTGCCGGTCTACTACCATTGGCTTACCGTTCCCAAGGGTTTGGCCTGCCAATAGAGTAGAAATCACGACTTCCAAAAATACTGTTTTATGTTGTTTTCCAATCTTTTTTTTAACAATTCAAAAACATAAAATTAGAGACCCAAGAAATACTTGTGGAATGCTATCATCCGTCTTCTAGATCCATCTTGTCCGAATGATTATTTAATTACAAAATTCTTACAAATTAAAATTAAATAATAATTCATAGATGGTGATGATAGACCACCATCTAATTACACGAAAAACCTAAACGCACATTCTAACCTCTAAGGAACCATAACAAGCACAAAGTAATTAATTAATAAATGATTAAATAATAATGTAATTAACCATAATTAATTGATAAACATTCACCATATAATCCATGACAACATATAAATATATAGAAATCCTAGTGTGCCAACTCTCTAAAAAATTAAATTCAAGCATAAGAGAGATCAAGAACATATAGTTTATACATATAGCATGATCACAAACTTGTAAATTTATGTAAAAACCATAGCTCTAA